>BQNB010113939.1:7988-21847 GCA_026074375.1 Tanacetum coccineum
AAGACAAAGAGGAGTGTTTATGTTCATAACAAGAGGTTACATTTCAAGATACTCAAACAGATTGTGTACAAGATACTGCTCAAAGGATGAAGCTTAAAAGATTAAAGGCAAGTACTGCTTAAATGACAAGACAGACTGATGCTGAACAAAGAAGACCAACTATCAAGAAACTTGAAGTCAAGCAAGTAGAATTCAAGTTAGGGGAGGATTGTTGGGAAATACAAGTCAAAAGGTCAACGTACTGCTAAGCAAATGGTCAAAGTACTGCTACATAGAAAGTCAACGTACTGCCAGTTAAAGATTGAAGTACTGCCGTGGATAAAGGAATCTTAAAGGATTATCATTTAGACGGTTAAGTTAGTATTTATCTTGTAACAGCTATTTTAATGATTAGTATTGATTAGTGTTTATGATATACAAGGACTGTACAACTACTAGAGTTATCCTTATGTTTATAAAAGGATCTCTAGGAAGGTATAAGAGATTATGAAAAACACGAGTTAAGAATTATTAGTATGTATTAGGGAATGCAATTTAGGCAGATTCAAAAGGTTTATAATAGAAATCGTTTGAGAAACTATTGTGTGTTCTTCTTAAGTACTGCCAACTAGATTCCGCATAGTTGACAGTATATCAGTGTTTCATAAAGGAATATCGATCCTACATTATACCCTTGTGCCACGTGTCCTACTCAAGTGGTGCCACGTGGCAACCCGACTCGGATCTAGACCCGACCCGACCCGGACTGACCCGATCTAGACCCAACGTTGACTGTCGTTGACCACTGTTAACCGGTGGTCCGGTGATGTTTGACCGGTGGTCCAACGGTGGTTGACTGGTGGTCTGGAGGCTGAGCTACGGTGGTCCGGTGGTGGTTGACCGGTGGTCTGGAGGCTGAGCTACGGTGGTCCGGCGGTGGCCAACGGTGGTTGACCGGTGGTGGCTATCCTTCTTAATAAGGTTCCCGAAAAACTTGGAGATCCCGAAAAGTTTCTCATTCCTTGTATTCTACAAGATCTTGAGGTATGCAACTCCTTAGCCGATTCTGGAGCAAGCATAAACCTTATGCCTTTTTCGATCTATGAGAAACTTAGCATTGGATCTCTGAAACCCACTCGAATGACTCTTGAGCTGGCTAACCGATCTGTTGCACTTCCGAAAGGAATAGCTCAAGATGTTATTGTTAGAGTGGATAAATTCAATTTTCTTGCCAACTTCGTCGTTGTCGATTTTGAAGCTGATCCAAGAGTACCTATCATTTTAGGGAGACCTTTCTTGTGCAATGCAAAAGCTCTTGTGGATCTGTACGAAGAAAAGTTAACTTTAAGAGGTCAGAATGAACAAGTTGTGTTCTATACTCATATATCGTTCAAGAAATTCTTCTGAGATATTCAATCTGTTCATTGTATCAATGTTATCGATTTTTCAAAAGATAAGCCGATTAGTGGCAGTACCACTTCCCCTTCTGATTCCTTTCCTAGTTCTCCACTTGATGAGACTAGTGATTATTCTCTTGAGGAGTTCGCCGATGAACTCGCTCTTCTTGAACCATTTCCATCGGGAAATGAGGACGATAATTTTGATTATGAAGCTGATCTTAGAGAAATTGAATATTTGTTGAACCGAGATCCGTCAACAGATTTTTCGCCTAAGACTGATATTGATATTATTGATCCCATTCTCGAGAGGTTCACCGATGAAACTGCTCTCGTTTACTCATTTCCACCGAGAGATGACGATGATGATCTTTTTGACTTTAAGTCCGTTAATGAAAAATGGAAAAAGCTTTTGTATGGTGACCCATTTAATAACACTCACTCAGAAAACAAAAAAGACAAAGACTTAAAAATAGAGTGCTTAATTGATTATATGGATGATGATTTTTTCCCTCTTTTACCCATAAGTGACTCGACTCTTCCTGAGGAGTCATCTGAGATTGCTACTTTGCTATCATCTCCCTTCGGAAATGAGGACAAGGTGTTCAACCCAGGCATACTCATTTTGGGAGGAACTCAGATTTTCCATGATGAATCAAAAGATAAGGATTTAAAAGTGAATTCCTCGACTGAAGAACTTCTAATTTTTGTGGAAAACAACTTTCTATCTTACTCTTCTAATCGGGAACTCCTGTTCTTCTTGGAGTCAACTATGATTGAGACTTTATTATCATTTTCATCCGAAAATGAAGACAAAGTTTTTAATCTTGGTATACTCATCTCTAATATAGTTTATTCTATTACTCTAGATTTATCTCATCGGAGTGGAACTTTCATATGTATTAATGTTTATCTTAACATTTTGAATAAAAGTCCGATGGAGATTTTTCTCTCCACCTGTTTCAGCCCTAATATTACTATGATATGGGGTGAGTCAAGCTAGAGACTCACACAAAAACAAGCGCTTCTCGAGAGGCAACCCGTGTTATCTATCTTTTAGTAGAATAATATAGTAGTTAGTAGTAGTAATGAATAAAGAAGGGGGATGCTTCTCTCCAAATTGTGTTTTATGGTTCCTTTTTTGCTTGCAGATTTATTTCGCTATGATCAGAAGACCACCGTGCCTTGTTTTCAATCCCTCCAATCACTCGGTCTCCCGATCATCTTCATGTATATATCTAAGGAATTCTTCAATCCTAATAATATATAGAAATATATATATAAAATATATATATATTATATATATATATATATAATATATATATAAAAATGTTGTGTGTGTGTGTTGTGTGTGTGTGTGTGATGTGTATAAAATATGATTTTGTTCCCCTTTCACACTTGAAATTTCAACATTTGCCTTTTTTTCCGTCCATAAGTGTGGGGGTGGCACCCGATATTTTTGAACATTGAGGCCAATGTTTAGTTCTAAGTGTGGGGGGATTTCTGTCAAAATGATCATACTTGTGATTGTCTAGGACCCACACAACCCTGTTTTAACCAATATATTGTATTATTTTATTTATATATAAAAAAATAAAATGAAAAAAATGATGATAAAAAATTAAAAATGATAATAAAAAAAATGATATAAAAATAAATAAGTAGGCCCGTAAGCTAGAACTAGGGAGATTTTTGACTTGACCGAGTTTTGCACTCTAGCTTTTTCCTTAGCATTTTAACTAATCGTTTGCTAAACTTAAATTTTATGATAAATGAAAAATGAAGATTGAATATAAGTAGATGCTAAGTGTGGATAGTTGGATCTCATTTAGAACTCATTCGAGGTTAATTGTGACCTTTTTGCTCCCATCAACTTAAAAACTATAAAAATAATAATTTTCAATAAATAAGTCATTTGGTTTTTTTAGGCGATTCTTAATTGATCCCTCTTATAGATTCCTTCTGATGAAATGATAGGTACACATCAAGGTTCAGTCAGTTTTGTGGGGAAGTAGTATAGTCTCCAGTTGTATATACCTCATGGTGGATCATCCCCCAACTTTAATAGATCGAATTCCTAAGCTTGTTTAAGTTTAGTTATACTATATAAATCTAAACAACTAATAAACTTTGTTAATATATTAAGGATTATGCGGAATCTAATCTTTACTATTAAAAGAATTCTAATGAAACAGTAACACAAGATCACAATTCAACAAACAATAAAAGCTCTAATATTTAATAAGAATAATACGAATACTCTCCTAGTATTAGGGTTACAAAACATTGAAGCTATTAATAACACTTATCAAATCGTAAAAACTTCATATTAAACTCTATACCCTAGGACCTCCTTTTATACACCAAGGAGTCCTAGTCAATTTACAATATATTCCTAAGACTTAGAATATTCTCTATGATCTATTCTATAAATAACTAATACTTATCATGTAAGTAATCTTGATCATCCCAAACAATCATTATCCTGTCTTCTGTCTTTATCCTTTCTCGAACAGTAGAACTCTTTCACACATCACGTCTTAATCTTATGAAGCAGTACTATAACTTATAACACCAGGAGCATTAAACAAGAACACTCTGTATAACTGTTGATCCAATGAATAATCTTTTAACACCTTTAGCTTGTTAAGGTTAGTACCCTTGGATAAATCAAAAAATACTAAGAATGAAACTTTGATTGAATGATATAAACTATGCGGAAACTAGTTTATATCACTAAGAAGTATTATCAATGAAACAGTAAAGTATGTTTTGACACAAAGATATAATCAACACAACAAGCTTCAATATATATTAATACGATCACTCTGACTTAGTGATAGGGTTTACAACCTTGAAGCTATGAACTCTATGAAAAACTGAGATGGAAAACCTATGTCTTTCTATACCCTAGGATCCCCTTTTATACACCAATGAGTCCTAACACAGTTACAAACAACCTACTTTATTCATGACTTTTCTATAAATAAACGTAATCTCTTAATCAAATAAGTTATACATATCTTTTACAAAAAAAAACATAAAACTTATCTTCATCTCTTTAATCCGTCTTTATCCTCTTGACAGCAGTAAGTCTTCTAGTAGTTGTAATTCAGCAGTTATATCTTTATAACCAGCACTAAAAACTGAGCATAAGCAGTAGTAAGTACTAGCAGTACTAACTTTACGCTAACAGTTGTAACTTTACTCTAGCAACACTAAGTTATACTAATAGTACTAAGTTACACTAGCAGTAGTAACTTTTATACTAACAGTATTAACCACTTAGCATACTTTTAGTCTTTAACTTTGAGCAGTCTTAACTTCTACTGATGGTAGAAACTTAATACTAACAGTACTAAATTATACTAACAGAAGTAACTAGCAGTGGTAACATTATACTACCAGTACTAACTACTTATATAAGTTTCCATTATGTAACGTTAGCAATAGAATAATCCTTGAACTCTTTTAAGTCTCAACAGTACTATTTAGAAATATTTTTCTTCAATCTTCACCAGCAGTACTAACTTTATACATCTAACAGTAATAAATATACTAACAGAAGTAACTGTAACTAGCAATTAACTAACTTTATACTAGCAGCACATAAATACTTAGCAAATTTTTTTATTAAAGTTTACGAACAACACTAACTTTAGCTTAGCAGCAGTAACACAAACCTTAGCAGCAGTAACTCTAAGATCATCAAGAAGTCTTTTAATCCCAACAATCCTCCCCTAAACTTGATATTCTTCTTCAAAATGTTCAAGTTTCTTTATTGAAAGCTTCATAATCTTAAGAGATGCTTCCAAAAAAAAACACTTCATTGATTCTTAAGCTAAGAAGCTGATATGCCATTTCATATAAATAATCAACATGAAGCTTCTTGTTCAGCATATCTGTAATTGTAGATGGTTTAAGGGGATATCTCTTCTCTACCAACATATAAATGTACACATGTTGCATCCTCAATGAATGAACTCTACAAGAATCATATAACTTCTAATCCAACACTTTGTAATCATCTTGATTCTTTCCCTACTGATCTTCAACATTTGGGTCAAACAATTGTCTATCAAATCGCCATATCTAAAATCAAATCTAAGTCTTCACTGGTCTTGTTATTCTAAATTTAGCTTTACTAAGGTTGTACAAATCTTTCAAGTCTTCCCTGCTAAAAGTTTTAAGCATTTGACTAAAGACTCTGTACATTTGTAACTTTCCATCATCTCTTATTATTTGATAATAGGTGTTCTTTCCTTCTTTATGGATCTTCCAGTCAACAATAGTGGATACTTAGTACTAAAGGTAAAAACATCAATTGCTAGCTACCCTAGGGATCTTCTTCATCTGGAGATGACTTCCATTAGACCTTGAAGCTCTACAGTTTCTTTATCCTCATCCACCTTCTGCTTCTTAATACTTTCTTGTTCTAACTCTTCTCCTGCTCTTTTAGAACTACCTTCCATCACTTCTGCTTTAGCTTTCTTTAAATTCTCTTCCAGCTCTGTTTCTGCCTTCTTGGAACTCTCTTCCACCAATTCAATCATGTAGTCAACAAAGGTATTCACCCTTTTCATTGCTTTTTCAAACAATTCTTGAATATTTGCAAAGGACTTGTTCCTTAAACTTTTTGGGCTTCCATCCTTCCTGTTTTTCCAGATAATTACACATCAATATTTCCCTTTGTTGAACTCTTGTTGGGTGGGTCTGTTCCTCTTCTCTTCTGCTACTCATAGTTGCAAAATGTTTTCTTCTTTGGCTCTACAGATTGATAAAATAATCTTGCCTTTTCTTCATCAGTCAATTCGTCTTGCTCTTGAGCTTGCAGTCTTTGAGCCAACTGATAATCAGCTTCAACTTTAGCCCGAACATCATCCCAAGCTATGTTAGCTTTTTCAATTTGTTGAGATTTTTCTCTGGCAAGCCTTTCCTCTTCATCAATCTCTGCTTGTAATTTAAGTGCAATCTCTTCATCAAGCTTGAGTTGATCATTCTTTGATAATTTCTTCACAGGTTCAGGTTCTACCTTTTTCCCTTTTCCTTTATCCTAAATCTTTGAAGGTATTGGTGTTGTTGTTGTTGTTGTAGATTCACCAGGCTCTCTGGAAACAATCCCTTTATCTTTGGGTTTTATGCTCTTTAGGTCAGCCAAAGCTTTAGCCAAAGTAATTTCTTCAGTAGTAATAGTTTGAGCAACATCAACTACTTCTTCAACAACATTTTCACTTTGCTCTACAACAAATACTTCCTCACCAGCTAAAGCACCGCATCAAAATACTCAATAATCATCATTAACTAGGGTAATGTGTTCATCAGCATCAATATCATGAATTCTCATCCCCTATTTGGATGCATCCTCAACCAAATCTTCTTCATATCCAGAGGATTCTACCTTAGCACTCAAACTAACTTTATAAAGTCTTTTCAGCTTATGAGTTCTTGATCTATCCTTATTTTCAAGCTTGTTGACCCACTTTTTAAAAACTTGGCCAATCTCATTAGCTTGAGTGTTCTTTGTAGTCTCCAAATCAAGAACCCTTTGTTGTAAATTTGTACATAGTTCTATCAATTCATTAAGTTTTAGACTATCATCACACACTTCTAAGGTGTGTTACCCTTAGCGAGCAGTGGATCATTAGAATGTTTTAGATACATTTCTTCAAACCTAGTTGAGTAATTGTATCCCCCTAATGGTTTTTTGGCACCGTAGACCAACACCTGAAGTCGTATCCTTGGGAAGCCAAGCTTCATTAGGTGATTGCCATTGGATTGGTCCTTAATATGTTACCACTTATCGTACTGCTCTACTTTTAACCTAGAAGCAGTAGTGGAAGCTCATACCAAACTGTCATCCAACTCCTTATAGATAGCCTCATCTACAACATTATCACTAGGAACACTAGACTAAGGTACCTGCGTGTCCTTCTTCTTAGTCCTCCTAGGTTTTTGAGTCCTTTGAGGTTTGAGAGATGGAATTGAAATAAAGTGGGTGTGTGCGGTGGGAAAAGTATGAATGCTGAACCTGCACCCATTTCTTCTGATTGTGTACCATCATTTGATGGAAAAAAGGGTGTTTCCCTTCCAAATAGAACCTTGTCCCTACCATCTATGTTTCCAAAAATCTCTTAGTGTGAAGGGTGTAACATCACATCTGTTATGATTGACATCCCCGTTCTAGTTGTTATGCCAAAAAGACTGTACCAACCTTGGATACTAAAAAATTTGCCTACATTATCCAAGTTCTAACACCATACTTCAAAAATAAGACTTATGAAAAGTTGAACTTCTAGTTTTGGAGCCAGAAGATAATTGCAGAAGCCATAGTACTTACTAAATTCATTCCATGCAGGTTGTATTTTTGACTAAAGCATTGTAAAACAATATGATAATGAATTTCCATTGTTAGGAGAAGAATGCTTTATAGCAAGTGAGTTTTTGTGAAACCTGCTCATACCCCCATTAATGCAAGTTGTTCAAAGATAGTAGCATTAGGTAGACAATTAACACCTTCAGCATCTTCCAGTTGAAGATCTCTTCTCACAGTTGATTCAGTTATGACTATCTTCTTCCCATCCACTAAGGCTTGTAACTGTACTTCCCTATTGACAGTTTTTTCCTTGACAATAGCCCAGAATTGTTCAATACACGAAGCATAGATTGTAAGATTAACCGTTAATGCATGCTTAATAGGGTGTGCATTCAAGAAATCCACAATTTGTTCAAAGCCTTCACTTTCTGCGGGTTTAGACAAGAACGCGACCATGTTATGAGTATCAACAAACTTTAGGGTCGTCATTGTGTTGGGTTTTAATGATGGATGATAAAATTGAGTTAGGGTTTATGATTAAAGAGTATATGAAAGAGTGAAATCGATTAAATGAGTGACTGAAACCCTTAATCGAAGTGTTTATGAAAATACTCTCAACAGCATTAACCATCACCAGCAGTAGTAAGTTTATGCCTAGAAGCATTAACTTTCACCAACAGTAGTAAGTGTATGCCTAGCAGCATTAACTTTCACCAGCAGTAGTAAGTTTATGCCTAGCAGCATTAACTTTGAGTCACCAGTATTAACTCCAATTCCATTCTAAACACTCTGTCTGTTTTTAATATATTCAACTCTTTTTTTAACTCACAACTTCTCTCAATTCTTTTTCTCACTAAATCACTCTATCCGTTTTTACACAGCTCTCTTTTTGTTTTTTTATTCTCACCAACTCTCTTAATTATTTTTCTCACTAAATCACTCTGTCTGTTTTTACACAGCTCTTCCATCATCAATCTAACACTTTTCTTTGCTTTGCCTGCAAAATGTTAGTCCAAAAACCAAGAAAACACATGCCATAGCAATTTTCATAATCATCACAATATTAATTATACCTAACAGTATTAAGTATAACTAACTAATAGGTCTCGTTTATCTTGAATCAAACATATCGATCATGAAAGCATAGAGAGAATAGTAGAGGATAACAAGTATTCAAATTTCAAATGATATTAAAATGGAGGGAAAATGGAAGAGTTAGTTACAAGCCATCACCCTCTAATGAAGATTAGAGGGGTATTTATAGGTGAGGGAAGGAGGCTTCCCTTCCTTTATTTTCCTAACTTATCACTTCTAGTCCCTAGACTTTGGTAATTATGCTATTTCATTCTTTTAGCATAATACACCTTATTACAAACTACTTTGACATTAACAAAAGAAAGACTAATGACTAAATAACACAAAATCACATAATCGACACTTTTAATGATCCTAATAATCTCCCCCTAAGGGTCGATTATTCAGGGTGTTCTCTTCGTGGTCCAAGTGGTCTTCACTCACGACATCTCCCCATCTTCTCATCACTCTAACTCGATGCTTCAATCTTCTTCAATCTCTCCTTCAAACAACTTCAAGAACTTCTGCATTATCTTTAGTGGAGATCTTTTTGTACATACCCATACTTGATATCATTTATTATAATCTCTTCAGACCTTCAATACACTTTATTAATGTTGCATCAACAAAACTTATGGATCTCTGAATGTCTCATCACCCATTTCTCTTTCTTGCTATTCTTGTAAATAATTCCATGCATAGGCTCATAGATGATAGAGAACATTTCATACTCTTCAATTCCTAAGAAAGTTATTGTTGGTGCAGTAAGATTAACCTTCTGTTGATAGCTTTCATTCCTAAGTATTGGAAGTCATGCATCAACTTTCCCATGATCACTGTACTGTCTAATACATACTGATAACGACCATAGAAATCCTGTATCTGCATAATCCGGTACCTTGCCATTCATTATCAACAAGTATATGTCCTCAATATCATTCTTATTGAGATTCTTGTAGTCTGGCTCAGTTATTGACACTAGGTACTTATTAGCTCTTCTTGCAATAATCTCTGTGATAAACTTGTGTTCATGACCCAATTCCTAGTATGTCTTGGAAACTTGAATAATCTTTGAGTTCGAATAAACCTCTTCCTTTGGTTTTCCAGGCTCTTTCTGTTTCCTTATGTAGAAAATCTTTGCATGCGGATTCTTCCAATGTTCAACACCATAGCGAGCATAAGGATTAAACTTTCGAACACATTTATTCACCCATCTGGAAGTTCATTCTTCAATATCATCATCATTAAAAAAACCGCAGGAAACTTATGAAGTGACAAGACTATCTTCTCGGGTCCAGAATTTCCTTTCTTCAAATACAAAAGGTCTTGATTAATCAGAGATAACGCTAGAGCTTCAGGATATTTTTGACAGCTATGAACTAATGGTGTGGTCTTTCGTAGATGTGGAGAGACAAGAATTTCTTTTCTACTCTCCTAGACAATGTCACTCTTCAAGAAATTCTTCATCTGATCCATGTGATACTGATGCTCATCTCTGAAGTACATCTCTGTCCAACATCTCATCAGCCATCTTTCTCAGCTTAGCTTTCATCAATGGTCATCGATACTTCTCCATAATGGTCTTGTGGGATTCTTTCAACGTTGGTATATCATCATCATCTGAAGTCATAAGAGTCAGTCCAAAAAATCAAAATCATCATCATTGCTCTTGATGTACTTGACGTATGAAGGAGCATGTTCCTTGTTGAAAAAACTTAACCAGACGATGACTCTCCAGACACATAATCTTCATACTCCGATGTCTTTGTCTGCTTGCACTTTATCCCCCTCATGAAGAGAATCATCATGAGATCGTCCTGATCTCTTGGAGCGAGAACGACAGGAGTTCTACATGCAGTTTTTGTAGGTATCCGTATTTCTTTCAAAAACTTCAATCTGGAGAGGCCAACATATTGCTATGTCTTGTTGTTGCAATTGAGGATCAACTTTCATAGCAAGGTACAATTGATATTGTTGATCTAGAACAGAGGATGTTTGTGATTGAGCCGGATGAACATGAAGAATATGTCCAGACATATAACTACGTACGGATGCATCAACTTGAGAAATGAAGACAATTGCAATTGCATTACCAAATTTGTGTTGAAATTTGAGGCCTGAATATTTCCACGTTCCTGCCAGAATAGCTTTAGCAATCAATCTTTCCGTCTCTTCTTTAGCCTTTTTCCTCTCCAGAATCAACCCTTCCGCAACATACACTAGAACTATGATTGCTCAAACTAATTCAGGAACTTGGCTTCATCACTTGCTCTTAATATGTTTATCTACCAAGTGGGTAAGCTTAACCATTACATCATGAAAGATATCAAGCAAGTGTACCGAATGAACTTCTTGGCATGAACCCTCGCCCGTAGACGTGCAAACAAGTAACCCAAACGTTCCTGTAACCTCCTGACAAGAAAGCTCTTGGAGCGTTTGAGCGAGTAGTTTTTGTCTTAAAAATGATAAAGTTAATTAGTTTAGATTACTTTGTATAGGTGAACTTGATAAAGATGTAGTATGATATCCGTCAATTCCTAGAGTTTTTCTCGGTATCCGAAATACAAGATTAGTATGAATCCTAGGAGATGCTAATTGGTGTGGTATTGGTGAATTTCCTAGTCCCCCTCCATACAATCTTCCCTTTCGCTCCCTTCTCTTTAATTCATACACCTCATCAGTTATTTCTTCATCTTCATCTTTTACTTCCTAGTATAACAACATTAGTATATCCACCACTAGGAGTCCCTCTAGTAATCTCCACCTCCTTAATTTTAGTAATCACCCACCTCCTATCTTTAGAAATCCTCCCACCTCCGAACTTTCCTTATTACTCTTGGGCTCTATCCTAGTGCCGGGAATATTTGATTCATCATTCCTAGGGATTGAACTATCATCAACAACATTCTCTGGTCCTTCCACCATCTTTTCAATCTCTTCAGATGCCAAGTGCTCGTCAACCAGTGCCACATTTATGTTGGAATAACTCTAGCTTCTTGCTCTTCACGGACTTTTAGTGCTCGACAAGTAAAAGACTAACTTGTATTTTATCTTTTCAAATCATCTCAACTGCTTTGACAACAATGGCACTAGAGCTGTGAGGTAAGACGTGCAGATCTCCTTTCCAGTATACGAAAACGAAACACAGTTGATCGCTTGGAGCACTTGACTCTGCTTGCTTCTTTAATAGGTTAGGTGACCTAGGGCACTAGTGTCCTAAGCGTTCTTGGGTAGACTCATTCACTGTGACCGAGTCCAGAGGAACATCTAATCCCAAACACCTCCGGCATAACATATGATAATGCTCCGTAAGCTTCAATTTCTTTAGTGATCATCCAAGCTGGTATCTGAATTCCAACTTTGCTTTGGTGTCTTTCCAGAATTAAAAATAGTCTTCATGATATCATCATCTTGCAGTTTGTGATACTTGTCTCGAGTACGTCATGAATGTCAGGAAAGATAGTCATGTAATGACTGATAATGATCTTTGTAAATCTTGGATATGGAATCGAAGATGTTGGATGATGAAGCGAACAGTAAAGTCCTTCCCATAGTAACTTTACATAATCCACATAAATGTTATTGACAAAGCAATACATCATTTGCATTATCTGCAACAGCGGTTGATCCCATCTAGTGACACGTGTTGTTAAGCATTTGGAGAATATCTTGCATAATGTTTGCCATGGTTGCAGAAGACCAGTTGTCTTGAAACTTGATGATGTCCTTTCCAGCTCCCATGTAAATCCCCAATACTTTGTTTGTAGATGGACCATGTCAGAAAATGATAGTAGTGGCACGAATGAATTATGAGTGTTGGTCAGTTGCATGTGAATATGAAAGATTGTTCTGAAGTCACCATGTTAGATAAGTTTCTTTCTTGTCCAGCATAAAACTTGAGCCTATACTTGATTCCGTCTCCTTCAAATGTGGCCATAACTGGTGCCATATAAATCCATGTTACGGATGAAGACTGCAACGCTGAATCGTATGACTATTCTTGATGATATTCGTTCATAATTTTGCTTTCCGGTGGCATTGCACCTGCTGCTCGAAACAGCTTACTTGTTACAGCCAAAGATCATATCTTTTGTTTGGAGGGCACAGTTCATCTGGATGAACATCAGCTGCATGTTGTTGTTGTGCCATGATGATTACTAAATGAATACAATTGAGATGTTAGATAATAAACAATCCACTTGACATTTTTGTCTTTTTCCACTCTGTCTGTTTTATATGTTCTGGCAATTCTTTTTGAACATATTTTTGATCAGTTTATTGATATAGCAATTCTATACACGTAAAATATAAAATATATAATATGATGGAAAATTACCAAATTACCCTTGAGGACAAAGGAAAAAAGGAAAATCTTCACAAATATATATATAGTATAATACGTGTATTAACCGGGAAGTATGATTCCCGGGTCGTTATCCCCAACGATTTATGAAATTGAAACCACGTTCTTGTTTGGACAATGAATTGAATGGAGACAAAGATTGATTTGATTATCTATAACTACTAATTAAAAACAATACTTAAAATAAGCAAGCTAAAGCAATTAATGCACAATTAACGGGAACAAATAAAACGCGACAAATAAGCAACTAAACTAAATTTAACTCCTAAAAATGCAAATAAAATTTCTAAACCTAAATTAAGGCAAAAGAAAATTTTAGGAAAAAGAAAATTATTTTTTTTATTATTTTTGTATTTATTATGAATTAAAAAACTAAATAAACCTATTTAAATCCTAGAAAATAGCAAATTAATTCCTAAAAATTTAAAAAAATGATTTTTAAATTTATAAAAATCTAAAATACTATAAAAACTCAGAAAACTATTTTTAACTATTTTTTTATAATAAAATACTATTTTTAAAACTAAATTTAAAAAGTGAAAAATGAAAATAAAAATCTACAAAGTGTAAAAATGATTTTAATAAATGTAAAACTAAAAGTAATTATTCTAAACCTAAAAACTATTTTTTGTATTTTTAAAAGTTATTTTTCTATTTTTTATGTATTTTCGAAACTTTGAAACTAAGAAAAATTATTAAAATTAATCTAATAAAGGGAAAAATGCCAAAAATT
>BQNB010113940.1:0-21846 GCA_026074375.1 Tanacetum coccineum
ACTTTGTAAGTGGCCTATTTTATTTCTAGCTTGTCTTGAAATAATACATTACTTTTGACATATGAAGCATCATAGTTTTATAAGAATCATTGCATATTATTCTATTAGAAAACTTGTCGCTTTTCTGATGTCGCTGCCTAAAATGTTATCTATATAATGTATATACATGGAGTCATTAGTAATATTACCTCTACCAATGACCTTTCCCTTTAGGTTGCTCCCAAATATGACATGTCCACCATCATACGCCTTGTACGAAGTAAACAATCTTCTATTACCGGTCATGTGCTTAGTTGTTAGCCTCAAAATATTGAGTCGAACAATGGAAGTTCGTTCATAAGTATATTAGGTCTCGGTCACTAAATTAATATACGTTGTAATAGGCTAGAAGGGTAAACGGGCTCGTAAATGTAAGCTAATATTGTATGTGTATCGGGCTAAAGCCCAAGTCAATCCCAAGCCTGGCCTAAGTAAAAGCCTACACGCCCAAGTAGTTGTGTAGGGTATATATACCATTTTCCATCAAGGAAAATGGTGTTGGATCATTTGTAAACATTTGTCTTGCAAGTAAACTTCCCATTCTCTTTCATTTTCTCTCTTTAGTTTCTCTCTCTACAATTCTCATAACCGACATTTGGTATCAAGAGCCTCGGGTGTTTAGTGTTTGATTTGTGGATTAAATAACAAATTTCGTGGCTTTTTATTTTATGTTTGGTTCGGACTAGAAAAAAAACAAAACAAAGAAAAGCTTGGTTTGATTTATATTTTCGTGGTTAAGTTGTTAAATCTTTGTACTTTCGTGGCTAGAACAAGTTCTTACATCTATCTTCGTAGTTCTATAGCTTAGTTCGTGGATAAATGGGTGAAATCGAGCAAGTTTGAAGTTTTTTCGTCATTGCGTTTTGACAAAATTCTTGGTTGCGTTTTGAGAATAGAGACAAACAAGTACTGTACTTGAAAGTGACATTTGTACTGGTTGCATTTTGATTGGAAGACATTGCGTTTTGGCTTAAAACTCATTGCGTTTTGCATAAGGCCATTGCGTTTTGATTCAAGTCGCTGCGTTTTGTTCTCAAGTCGTTGCGTTTTGGTTCTCAAGTAACTGCGATTTGATATTTTTTTGTGTGTTGCGTTTTGTCTCCACAGGTTGCGTTTTGCTCATCGAAGACCATCATTGCGTTTTGACTAAACGTTACTCTTCCCAATTTTTTTATACATTGCTTTTTGTGTCCAAGACAGACTGCGTTTTGGTCAAAGAACATTGCGTTTTGCTAGAAGACACTGCGTTTTGCTCGAAGTCAATGCGTTTTGATCATAGAAGACGTTGCGTTTTGCTTAAGAAAAGTGACTGTGTTTTGTTCAAAGATAGTTGCGTTTTGACTAAAGTCATTGCGTTTTGTCCATTGCGTAAGGTCGATCCGCGGATCATGTGGTATTTGACCGAATTTAGGAATATATATTAATCACCGTTTTATCAAAACATCACATCAAGACAAACAAACTTCATGGACTAAATACGAGGACTTTGGACTTTAATTCGGACTACAAGAACATAATCAACAAACTTTAACAACAACAATTAACTTTTCACGGTTTTCTCTCGATTTTGGAGTACAAACACCGCGAAAGAACTCATTTCTCCAGTTTAAAAATCTTGACTTAAAAGCCCGTGAAATAATTACTTTCAATTAAAACCACAATCCAATCAACACTTCATAACACTTAAGATCCTTCAATCATTTTTCACTTCATAATTCGTCAGTCATTCATCATGACAACCCCAATTGTAACTTCCACAACTGATAGTCAAATGCATAACAACAAAATGGCAGCAGGTTCAAGGGATCGTCCACCAATGCTTGCAACAGGACGATATGCACAATGGCGATCACGGTTCTTACGATACATTAATACAAGACCAAATGGTGATGCCTTACGAAAGTGCATTCTTAAAGGTCCTTACACTCCAACGATTGTGACAACACCAGCTATTCCTGCAACCGAGGATTCTTTAGCAGTTCCTGAACAAACAACAGTCGAGACTGTTACGAATATGACTCCTGAGAACAAAGCTCATTTTGATCAGAAAAGAACGTTCATTGATATTGACGGAATTGGAGATGAAATATTACTCAACTGTTGATGCATGTCAATCAGCTCAAGGAAAAAATAAAAATTTTGGGATGGGAAGCCATCGAAAGCTACAAACAAGGTGAATCCCTCAACATTCAAGATGTCAAGACAAACTATTTTGGGTAGTTTGGTCAATTCACCGTCTCACGATTGGAAAAACAATATGAGTCTTACTACACAAGAGTCTTACTACTCTAGATTTTACAAGATGATGAATGAAATGATACGAAACAACTTGACAGTTGCTACGATGCAAATTAATGTTTAATTTCTTTAACAACTTCAACCAGAATGGTCAAGGTTTGTAACAATTGTCAAGCAACAACACAAGCTGGATGAAGTTTCATATCACAAATTCTTTGACATTCTGAAGCAATATCAAAAGGAAGTTAATGAAATCCGTGCTGAACGAATAGCCAAGAATGCTAACCCATTAGCACTTGTTGCTACTGCTCAACCATATCAAGATCCTTATTATCAAGCACCAAAGTCTCACAAATCATATGCACCAACATCAAAAGCATCAATTCCAACCAGATCTCATGCAACAACAAGACACAAAGGAAAAGAGACAGCCAAACCAATCACACCTCCATCTGAGTCAGTTTTAAAAGAAGATAGTGATCCCGAACAAGCTCAGAAGGATAAGGAAATGCAAAAAAATTTGGCACTCATTGCAAAGTATTTCAAGAAGCTCTACAAACCTACCAACAACAACCTTAGAACTTCCTCAAACACCAGAAACAAGAATGTGGATACTACTTTAAGATACAAGAATGACAATCAGACTGGACAGTTTAGGAATCAAAGGACAATGACTGTTGCTGGGGCTAGGGAAACTATAGGCAGTCCGGTAGTGAAACAGTCTGGGATACAATGTTTCAACTGCAAGGAATTTGGTCATTTTGCTAAGGAATGCAGAAAGCAAAAAAAGGTTAAAGACTCCATGTATCACAAGGAAAAGATGTTGTTGTGCAAACAAGCTGAGAAAGGTGTTCCACTTCAAGCTGTACAATATGATTGGTTAGTAGACACGGATGAAGAGATTGATGAACAAGAGTTGGAAGCACAATACAGTTATATGGCAAAGATCCAGAAGGTTCCTACAGCTGACTCAGGCATTGATTCTAAGCCATTGTAACAAGTACAATACGATACTGGATATAATGTGTTTTCCAATGAAATACAACATTCTGAGCAATCTGAATCCATTATTAACACATGTGTAGTAGAAACGGGTGATAGTAATGTCATTCTTGCTTCACCGGATATGTGTGATAATGATATTCAAAATGACCAAAATGATGTAGAATGTGATGATGAGCGTGTTGCGCATGCTTATTTAATTGCAAATTTAAAACTTGATGTCGATGAAAATAAAAAGATTCAAAAGCAATTAAAGAAAGCTAACACAACACTTGCTCATGAATTGACTGAGTGCAAATCTATTCTTGCGGAAATTAGTAGAACTCTAGAGGAATCTAATAGTATTCGGGATAGTTGTCTAGTTGCACTTCAAAAATATAACAACCCAAGAATTTTCATCAAATGCAAAACTTATTTTACTATTATCACAATTGTACGGGGAAATTTTTTGTTTTATTACATTGACTATTAGCTCAAAAGGACATTGACATAAAAGAGGGTTTAAAACTTAAAGCCTACGAAATTTCAGTTGTCCAAGAGAAACACGATGAGTTAGTTAAACAGAGTATTTTAACTAAGTCACATTAAGAAGGTCTTGTCAAAGAGAAAACAAAGGTCATAACGGATTTGAAACTTAAGGAAGAAAAAGATATTGACAAAATGATTTCAATGAAAAAGCAAATTAAAGATATTTTGAATGAAATTGTTTACAAAAGTAGTCAAAAAATCCAAACATTTCATATGTTAAGCACACGCCAAATAGCCTACATTTAATGGAAGACCTACCTTGCAAATCCCAATGGTACCTCAAAAACTCCATCAAAATGAGAAACCGTGTTTGTATTCAATCCCACAACCAATCTGATCTTGCAAACAGTCTCATCCCCGATACGGAAGAGACAGTGACTCTCGAAAGAGAGAGTCGGTCAAAATTGAATAAAGACTTAGTGAAACCTTATGACTACACAAAGCTAAATAGTATTTATGAAATTTTTAAATCCCCAACCCATGGAATAATCAATACAATTGTGCGACATGACACAAATGAAGGTATGGAAAAAATATGGAGAAAATCCTTTTGTGAAAAAAAAAAAAAACCAAATATTTTCAAAAACATCGATTTCTTACCAGTTTCCAAGTCAATAAGCAAAAGTAGACAAGCATATAATGTCCATATGACAAACCACAATAAATCCTCTTAGATAGAACTTGTTTGAATCAAGCTTAGAGGGTGAAACATATCAATATATCATTTTCGTGCACAACGACTGCTCATATATGGAAAATCTAATAAAGAACGGGTTTGATGCCTCTTGCCCATAAGACACAAAATGATAGTTTACGTATTAGATCATGAACTTAAGCAATAATGCATGCTGATTTAAACGTTACGTTGAATCCGATAAAAAGAAGTAGGATACGAACTTTGAATCTATAAGGCAGAATTTCAAACATGTATGATATCTCTTACAAAAATGTGTGTCTAATGATGTTATGTGTTCCTTATATTGCATTCTTATCTATTTGATCGCACACTGAATTGCAATGCTTATATCTTCATAAAGTCAAAGAATGTGAATGTCTTGCACAAAAGCTTTTGAAACAATCTGAATATGTTAGTAAAGAGGTTTACACTGAGCTCTTACGAAGTTTTGCTAAATTAGAAAAACACTCAATTTCTTAGAACTTGCTTTAACAAAAAATCCAAGAACAACAGAAAAATGACATAGTTTTGCAAAGAAAGCGTCAAACTTATTTCGAAAAGAACGTGAATAATATTTTGAAATACAAGATTTGAAAGCTCAATTGCAAGACAAGAACATTGCCATAAGTGAGTTAAAGAAGCTTATTGAAAAATGCAAAGGAAAATCTGTGGAAACTAAGTTTGATAAACCATCTGTTGTTCGAAAACCAAATGCCCAAAGGATTAAAAAAACATCAGTTTTAGGAAAACCTGCTCCTTTTTCAGACTCTCTTGAGAGGAAAATTTTTACAGAGAAAAGGTCGATTCCAAAAAACTGGGGGGGGGGGGGGGGGGGGGGGGGGGGGGGGGATGTTTTAGAGGGTTTATCTAAACCAGTCACTACACAGAATTTGCCTCAAACAGCAACGCAAGCTGTAAGTAACACAAATGTGATTAAACTAGGCATGTATCGAATTGAGACTAGGACAACACAAACTAGAGCATCACAGTTACCTCATACCTCTAGGAATACTAATCCTCGCGTGTCTACATCTACAAGAGTAAATCACAGAACTAATGTTAGCAGACCACAACTTAAGAGCAATAAAATGAAAGAAAAGATCGTGCCAAACACTAGTCAAGTGAAGTTTTTGAAGACTGAAGTAGAAGAACACCATAGTATTTCTAGTATTTCTAATCAATCAAAGTCTGTAAATGTGTGTAATGACAGTTTAAAATCCAGAACTTCGAATGTTAATGTTGTTTGTGCTACTTGTGGAAAATGTGTGTTTAATTTAAATCATGATGCTTGTGTTTCTAAATATTTGAATGACGTGAATGCTAGAACTAAGAAGCCTAAAGTAGTACCTATTAGTACTAGAAAACCCAAAAGTCAAGCGAACAAATCTGTTGCAACACCACGTAAGAAAACAGTTGAATCAGAATCCACTGTCTAGAATTCCAAGAGTTACTATAGGATGCTGTATGAGAAAACTAGTAAGGCGTAGAAATGGTGGATAGAACAACAATGCCCATCAGGATATAAATGGGTTCCTAAGACAAAAATGAAATGGGTGCCTAAAGATAGGAATGAAAATGTAAAAAAGAGAGTTAGTTTTGCTGTAGATAATGCAGTCTAGGATAACTAATGTCTTGAACTCCAAATAGGGAGGATCTAATTTGTCATGTATTCCATCATCTTTAACACATATACTCTTGGCAGATTGTACAACCTTATCCATTCAGTGTTTTGACGTCATGATGCACAAAGCACATAACAGTCAATCTATTCTTCTGTGCAATTTTTTTGTTGAAAAATATCTGGGTAACGTTATCATTTTGCAATGATCATTTGAGCTCCAATTCTGAATATAGGTAGATTTGGTTATAAGAAATAAAACGATCACAACAGGGTTTACTTATACGTAAAGGCCTAAATCCGCAATCTCTTCTCGTTGGTTAATTTTGTGATGTGGATTTGGAGGTTGCTTTCCAAAAATCTACATGTTTCGTTAAAGATCTTTAGGGAAATGATTTACTCATCGGTAATCATGGATCTGACCTCTATACTATTTCCCTTCAAGAAACTACTTCATCAACTCCAATCTGTCTCATGGCTAAAGCATCACCAACTCAAGCATGGTTATGGCATCAAAGACTTTCTCATCTTAACTTCGACTACATCAACCTGCTTTCGAAGAAGGATATCGTGATTGGTTTACCAAAGTTGAAGTACGTTAAGGATTAACTATGCTCCT
Source organism: Tanacetum coccineum (assembly GCA_026074375.1). NCBI lineage: Eukaryota > Viridiplantae > Streptophyta > Magnoliopsida > Asterales > Asteraceae > Tanacetum > Tanacetum coccineum. The sequence goes on from BQNB010113940.1 coordinate 6,721, forward strand.
CTTGTGAAGTGAGTAAAGCAAAAAGAAGTTTATTCAAGACAAAGGCTGTTCCAAGTTTGAAAGGACGGTTAAATTTGAAAGACGAAACCGTACTCTGGTTGAGGCTGCTCGAACAATGCTTTCAGCTTCTAAACTTCCTTTGTTCTTTTGGGCTGAAGCAATTACAATCGCATGCTATACTCAAAACTGATCAATCATCATCCCGACACATGAGAAAATGGCATATCACATCATCAATGACAGAAAACCTTCAATTAAACATCTTCACATCTTTGGTTGCACTTGTTACCTTACTAGAGATGGTGAAAATTTAGATAAGATGAAAGAAAAAGGGCATCCGTGCATTCTATTAGGATATTCTACTCAGTTTAAGGGATATCATGTTTACAAATAAGAACAAATTGATAGTTGAAAATGCGCGAGAACCTAGCGTCAGATTTGATGAGATCAAAGAGATGTCTAAGACGTCTATTGATAATGACACTTCAGGCCTCGTTCTCTTCTCCAACGACAAAGGAGTCTGATTATGATAACTCCTTGCCCCGTCCCACACATACAAAATGTTTCTCCTTCGCAGATACAATATTCCATCACAACAAGAGTTGGTATCTTCATTCCGGTCCGTTGGTATATGAACTTTTTCAATTCGGGTACAATCTCGGTGTCCAATAAGTCTCTTTCCACCGAATAAATCTACTCAACAAGACACACACCCCTTCAACGAATATTCACCCTACATCAATACACCATCAACACTCCAAATGTAGCATTGCTGAGAAAACAACGATAATCAAGCAGACGATACAGAACATGAATTTACCAATCCTTTCTGTAACACCGAACATGAATTGCTACGAGGTCTTCTCACTCAATATTGTAATTCTAGATTTTGCATACCTTTAATCAACCACAAGATTCCGAATATCGATAGATAAAAGATCACTCGTTAACTCAAGTTCATGGAAATCCATCCAAGCTAGTGCAAACAAGACGACAACTTGCAACCAATCACTGAAGATGTGTAAGTCGCAACTCCACCATGAGTACTCGACCAGCGGAATCAAAAAACATTAAGGAGGCAATGGTTGATTCTGCATGGATAGAAGCAATGCAGGAAGAGCTTCATCAGTTTGACAGACTTCAAGTCTGGGAATTAGTTGACAAACCCTTTGGCAAGAACAAAATAAAGCTAAAGTGGTTATGGAAGAACAAAAAGGATGAAGACCAAACTGTAATTCGCAATAAGGCACGACTTGTAGCTAAGGGTTATGCTCAGGAAGAGGGTATTGATTTAGAGGAATCATTCTCTCTGGTTGCTCGCTTGGAAGCTGTTCAGATTTTCGTCGCATATGTTGCACACAAATATTTTCCAATTTATCAGATGGACGTGAAAACGACATTTCTTAATGGTCCATTGAAGGAGGAGGTTTATGTTATACAACCAGATGGGTTCGTTGATCCTGATCATCTAGAGAAAGTTTACCGTCTAAGGAAAGCTCTATATGGATTGAAACAAGCTCTGAGAGCCCGGTATGATGAACTCTCAAATTTCCTGATATCCAAAGGTTTTACTAAAGGTACCATTGACCCGACTTTATTCACAATAAGATACGGGGAAGATATTCTACTTGTGCAAATTTACGTCGACGACATTATTTTTCGGGTCCACAAACCTAAGAATATTTCTAAACGATTTTGAAAATATAAATGCATAGTAATCTGAGAGTCCTTAATGGGTGAAGATGAAATTATTTTTAGACATCAATCCACCAATCCCCACCAAGGTATCTTTATCAATCAGGCCAAGTACTCATTAGAAAATACTTAAAAACATGGAATGGAAAAAGGACAAACAATGGTTACACCAATGGCTACGAAAACTAAACTAGAATACCGCCTTGAGTGTGAAACCCGTAGATCAAACTAACTACCGTAGTAAAAATGTGTCACTCATGTATCTGACATCTAGTAACCAGACATAGTCAAAGCAAGTAGTCTATTGATGCAAGATATCAAGCAAGGCGCCAAACTAAAAAAACACCTCAAAGAGGTTAAAATGATCTTTCGATACTTAAGGGGTACCATCGAGATGGACTCTGGTATCTGAAGGATTCTGGCTTTGAACTAACAGCTTTTTCAGATGTCGGCCATGCCAGATGCATTGATACTCGCAAAAGCACTTCTGGAGGAATATAGTTCCTAGGTGATAAGTTAGTCAACTGGATGTCAAAGAAGCATGACTGTACTGCAATGTCATCAGTAGAGGCTGAGTATGTGGCGTTATCTGCAAGTTGTGCTCAAGTAATGTGGAGGAGGACACAACTTCAAGATTATAGCTTCAACTACAACAAAATACTGTTGTACTGCGACTCTTAGTCGGCCATAGAAATCTCATGCAACCCCGTACAGCACTCCCGTACCAAGCATATCCATACTCGATATCATTTCATCAAGGAACAGGTTGAGAACGGTATAATTGAATTATACTTTGTCAGAACTGAATACCAATTATTGATATGATTAGCTAAAGCCGTTACTCGCAGAATAGTTTTCAGTACTTGTCAGACGAATTGGTATGAGAATGTTGACTCTACAGAATTGGAGGTTCTGACAAATGAATTTGCTTGATATTTCATCAAACATCAACATGTACATATTTTTTAGAAAAGAAAAATAAAAAAATATAAACTTTCAAAAAGATAAATACAAAATCAGAAAATCAGAAAATTTTTTCAACAAAAATATCTCTCGGACAATGTCACTTGGAATCGATAAAACATATACCTGCCTAAAATGTTGATTAACATCGACACAGGCGTGTAAATAAGTCGAACGGAGTTTCAAAGCTTTCAAACATGTCATTTCTATTTTCTCTATGACTTGTAAATAGCTCTTAGATATGCAAACTTCGGACACGAACGACATAGGAGAGTATAAAAACGTTTCAGTGGCACTTAACCTATAGTTAGAATGGAGAAGTCTTCCTAACATTTGGTTTTGGTGTTTTCAATAAGTTGAACCACAATTTTTAAGAATTCTCGACTGACGAATCATAAATCTTTCAAAATGTGTGTGTTTCCACACTCCATCCCACATAAAGATTTAACAGATAATTCGTAATGTAGGAGGAGGTGTGTCATTTGGGACGATTTGAGTGCAATGTTTGGAGGTGGATGGGGGTTTTTATTGGTAATTATTAAAGGGTGTTAATTTGTTTTTGGTTACATCTTACACAATGACAGAGTCTTTATGTATTCAAAACATTATCAAAAATCTCTTAATAACAACTCAGTAATAATGATGACTACTCAATAGATTGTATGTTATAAGATGATTAAGTGGTTGAGCACAATTTTTCAAGAATTCTTCAATGACAATTCATAATCTTTCAAAATTGTGTGCTCAACAATGCTAACCCTCAATTTTATATTCATTTTACAACTTGGTATCATTTTTTTTGGTGTCAAACATATGTAAAATTGAGGGGGAGCAAGTTAATGTTCCATATAATTCATGCTGAAATATTTTTCCCACATGATTTTCATGACAAATTTTAATCACAAAGTATTTCAAAAACTAAGTGAATTAGTATTTAAAATAAGGGGAGAAATGTAATTAAAATGTGATCTTGAAAATAATAAGTGATCTAATCGACTCAAAGTGCTTGATACTCTTCGGAAAAGGTTTTATGGTTCGATCTCATACCCAACAACATCTTAATTCACGACGATTCTGAAGTCATAAGGTGGTTAGGTTAGGTATTTGTCCAATGATCCAACCAGAACCGGAGGGATCTACCCAAGGACACTCCATAGTTAGAAATAGCAGTCCTTAGGTATGATTGGAGATGAATGAGTATAAGAGAATAATGCCTGACTAAGATTGTAACTTACTACTTGGAACAAACACACAAGGTGTTAGTAGGACGTCTTGGTCAGCATTGAAGGGCTTGAAAGAATTAAAAAGGAAATGTATGGGATAAAAAGATGAAAAAAAAGAATCCCTCCACAACAATAGCAGAAACCGGGTCAATACATAATCTATTAGTTTTTACAAAGATGAAGTCGGATTCATTACCACATGCTCATACTCAAACTATAAAGACATACTATAAGCATCAAGATTCAAGAATCAAGAAAGCTCAAGAATTAAAGACAAAGACTTCTACAAACTCTGATATTAAATATCTTCCTTTAAGGTATCAAGTCTATCAAAGGAGATTGTTAGAAAGCTTTCAAGATGATGCAAAGTATGAGCATGTTGGTCAAGACACAAGATCGCAAGGTGGCAAAGACGATCAAGACTGAAAGATAAAGATTTAAAGAACACGGACGTAAAGACGAAGTTGAAAGACAATGACAAAGGCTAAAGATCAAAAGATCCACCAGCATGAAGAAAACTATAACGTAATATTAGAGACAAAAGATCATAAGAGCTTAACGACAAACACAATCTCATTGATCTCACGAAGACGTGTCACACTGAACTCACTTCGGGGGAGATTGTTAGCCTCAAATATTGAGTCAATCAAGGAAGTTTGTTCACTAAGAATATTAAGTCTCGGTCATTTAATTAAGTAATGTTGTACTAGGCTAGATCGGGTAAACGGGTTCGCTTAAGTAAGCTGCATCGTATCACGGTGTAATTCGGGCGAAAGCCCAATAATCCCAAGCCCGACCCGTAGAAATACCAAAGGCAATAAGCCCTCTGAGTTAATATAAATACCCCTCTCTAAGGAAGTAGAGGTGGTTGGTTCATTTGTAAACTTTTGTCTTGCAAGTAAACTTCCCATTTTTTCATTATTTCTCTCTCTACTTTCTCTCTAAACATTATACATATCTTCTTTCTAATTTTCTTCTTTAATTCGTGTAATATGTATGAAGTGAAGTGATTAAGGGTTAACTTCTCTCGGTTCTTGTATACATGTTGTGAAATAAACTTCAAGACCTTTATAGATCATTAACACTTATCTAATATCTTCATTGATTTGTAGAAAGTTAAGAACTTCCTTGTTAATATTCGAATATGAAGAATGAATTATAACAACGGTGTTATATTCATTCTTAGCTTCGATTCATGAGAGATGCTCAAGAACAAAAGGAAACCTACCCGAGACCTTGATCAAGATCTTAGCAGAAACATAGAGTCTTATTTATGCTTCAAACAATCAATTAATGTCTAAAAGGTTTATGGTTAAATCAAATGGTGTCGTTTGGTTGTTGATTTTATGGGTTCCTTACGCAAGAGAGGGTTTTCTATTCGTGCATCTGGTACTCGATTTCTATCGGCAAAGTGATGAAGGAGATTAAATAATTAAAGTGAGATTGGTTTTTCTTTTAGGAGAATTGGTATGACTACGTTTTTTATGAGATTAGGGTTATGTTATGATAGTCAAACTAAGGATTGGAACACTTATATCCCTAATCCTATCTATGGATCGGGTATTAACATTAAGTGGCCTACACTATGTTACTTTTTGGCTGATTGGATACATATGCACATAAATTTGGGTGCCGAGATGTTTTTTTACAAGATTGGCTAGGATTATTATAGAATATATCTCAAGAACCCAAGAATAATTTCTCATCAACCTATTTTACTAAGTTCACAATATACGGTGTAAAATTTATCGGCTGTTATTACATTACTGTGCATTTGTTAGTACCTCATATGTCATGTAACTATGCATAACTAAAAGTAGACAAGCTCACCGCAAACTATCTAGCCATATGGTCTTCATATATGTCAAAAAACATCACATATGGTACAGTCAATATCCATCATATCCTTATTACAAGTACATTATTCCTATAATATACCATTCGCAACGTTATATCTAAACGAGCTTTAAAACCGTAACGTATGCCCTCTAAAACCCAATTCCATGAATGAATAATACTAAATGAATTGCACAAGCCACTACAAAGCGCTATGTACAAGTATTATAACATCTCATATGAATATACATTCTATCCAAAGAAAGGTACAAGTCCTTAAAAGCTCAATATACAAGTCATTAAGCATGATCTCTAAAATAGCCGTTTTACCTCCATTTTCATTCCAATTTCTTCACCACCACTTATGTACAAGCTACTATACTCATCTTACAATATATAAACCCTAAATATTCCATTCATAAGCTTTCATACATCTTTTTGCACTCAAAACCCTAATTCAAAACATATTTACACTCAAAACCCTAATTCAAAACCCTAAACCCTAAAACCAAGCTAGATTCTAAACCATGACACGTTTCTTCATTTTTATCCATTGTAAACCTAAACCAACTCTCAAATAAGTTTTAATAACTTAATTTATAACATTATCAATCATTTTCAAACATCATTCCATCATCATTTCATCATTCTACTTCAATTACACAAGAAATAAATCCAGGAAACCCTAATTGTACCCTAATTGTGATTTTGACCCGTTTACTCATTTTCAGACCATCTCATTCTCAAGTAAGCAACCAAGAGTCATTGTAAACCCATAAAATGAGTTTACAAACCTTTATCCATCATTAACCATCCTTGCTTCAACAATGTACGAGAATTACAAAGCTAGAAAACCCTAAAAGCCTTATATGAACCCTAATTCCAAGCTACGGCTTATTCTTTCAATTTCAACCCATTTTAACTAAAACCAACGATCAAACTTCATTGATAATACTTTATTTAAGCTCTAGGATCTGTATTCCATCATTCCTAATCAAGAGTATGCAAAATATAAACCAAGAAAGTCAAGAAAACCCTAAACGTGCCCTAATCAAACCCGTGACCTCATTTCTTCAATTCTAATCCGTTTTAACCCAAACCAATTGCTAATCTTTGTTAATCCTTCCTATATCAGACCTTGGCTACATATATTAACTATCCTTAATCAAGTACACACGAAATAAAAGCTTGAAAACTTGTGAAACCCTAGTCGAACCCCAAAACAGCCCGAACCCCTTCACCATCAATTTTGACCCATTTTAAACCATTCCAAGTGCAAAATTCTTATGTGAACCTCTTCTAGAAACCCTTAAGCAGCTTACCCACCTACTTAGACCATTTCTTGGTTAAAAATGAGAGCACATGGCCTCTCTTTTTCTCTCTTCAGCCGTGGCAAGCATAGGAGGTGTCCACCTCCATAATCTACAATCCTAGCTCATACAACTCACACCATAACTCCCACACATCACCTACTAGACCCTCCACACGTCCATGAACAGATCCTAAGTGTTCCTTAACACCTTTGCCTTCAAAATACTATAAATAGGACCTTAGATAGCTCATTCTAACTTGCACCACACCTCCTCCTCTATAACCCTTATAGGCAGCAATAATTTTCTCCCTTATGATCCTAGGATCATTAAATAAGTTCAAGAAGCAAAGCCCTAAAGAATTGAAGCCTTGGAGTGAAGATACAAGGCGTACGAGTGGAAATACTACCCGAAATGACCCATTTCCACCATTTTTGATCATTGAAGCTCAAACCCAGGTTTTGAATGTTCTACTTCTGCTACTACACCCTTATAATGTTCATATGATCCTAAATATACTCTTGTTAAAGTTTCATAACTCAATTCATGCTCATTTTCCATTTTGATCCAAAATCGTACACCCGAAACCCTAATTTCGCGTTTTTCTTAAAACTAAATGTTATAATGATTAAATATTGTTATAATCTATCCTAGCATGCTTAACTAATGTTAAAATAACCACTTTATTGATTAATGAAGGAATTTGAACTTAAAACCCACGCGTTTACATTTTGAAACCCTAATTTGACCCGTTTTGCTTCCTAGCCTAACGAATCGTTATTTTAAACTTGCGTTACGTTAAAACTTCATATTTTAGTTTATTATAACTTATAAATGTCTATTGAAATGTTAAAATAAGCTTGCATGGCAATTTGGACATGTTTTGTAATTATAATCCATGCAAGGGGTATATATCGTAACTTTTTGAAATTAATAACTAGAAGGGCTGAATATGTCATTTTATCAAAGTTATAACTATAGGGGTCTATTATGTCACTTTTCAAAGTGCAAGGTTTACTTGGTATATCTTTTAAAGTTGAAGGACCAAAGTCGTAAAAATGCAAACTCCAAGGACTATTTTGCAACTTTTGCTAATTGGCAATTTCAAACCCAGGGTCTAAAATGTAACATTTTGAAAAAGTGTAAAATCATATTTAAAACCTTACCAGACATAACTTTAATTAACGCTTCTCGTGCTTAACATTTCCAGATATTGATTAAAACGCTTAAAACCGATTATTATTGTATCACAATACTAGGGAGCTTCATATTAAGAGGTTTCATCTTGGTATTACGTTCTGACTGAGTTGTTGGGTTTACGATTTAAAGTGCCCTAGCTCCTCAAACGTTTACTGAATGACTTCTGAATTATGATGGCCCGAATGGTGATACAATAATTCCAAACTTTCCAATCAAACTCATAACAATATTAGACTCACTGAACCAATGTTCCAGAGTATAATCTACCTAAGACTTGACATATTTACTCGTGACGTGGCTGTTTACCATCATTTGCTATATCAACCTTCCCTGTTAAGATTGTGATAAGGTCATCAGCTTTCATTTTGGAATATTTATTACAACTACCTATCAGGTGAAATTCAAAACCTCGACTTTACTTATTTACATGTTTTATAAACTAGCGAGGGGGATACATGCTTGTTTACAAACTCTTTTACATACTCGTTTATCTTATAACAATGTGATTGCTTTTCAATGACTTGGTGAGATTCATAACCTTGCCTTTACTTATTTACAAGTTTTATAAACCCGCAAGGGGGATACATGCTTGTTTACAAAGTCTTTTATATACTCGTTTATCTTATAACAGAGTGATTACTTTTCAAAGACTTAATGAGTTCATAACCACACATACTTTATAAACATGTGATACCTGCTATAAACCATGAATGCAACTATTTTCTAAACTATATGCTATCCTGATATATTATTGCCTAAGTACATGAAAATATCTCTTTGGGTAGTTACTCCCAATACCTCTTCAATATCTATTTGGATAGTATCTCCCAATATCTCTTTAAAATCTATTTGGGTAGTATCTCTCAATATCTCTTTAATATCTATTTGGGTAGTATCTCCGAATATTTTTTTAATATCGCTTTGGGTAGTATCTCCTAATATATCTTTAATATCTCTTTGGGTAATATCTCCCAATATCTCTTTAATATCTCTTTAGGTAATATCTCACAATATCTCTTTAATATCTCTTATGTGATTCACGAGTTTAGGGTAATCATACTGTTCTCTATGATAATACTGTTCTCCATGATAATAATGTTCTCCATGATAATTATCCCTACAATACTAATATTTCCATTATGATAACTTGTATTCAATTATTACATTTCAAACCTATGAATTTTACTCAACCATTGTGTTGACTTTTTAGCATGATTATCTTAAAACTTTTGAATATAATGAATGATAACTAAATTTTTCCAAACAACGTTCTCTTTAAGGTTATTTTCCAATGATTATGATTGTTGTATCCATGAAGTAATACCCTAGATTAGCTTTCGCTGCTATATTGTAAAAATATGGGTGTTACAGATTGGTATCAGCGCCATGGTTATAGAGAACAAGGTCAAAACTTTAACTATAACCACATTTCTTTATCAGCCATCAAAGTCCTCCGTGCCACTACATTCCGGAAAACAAGTATGAAAATATAACATAATCTATTTATACTATTACTATATGTTTATTTACAAACTAGGTTGTTATCAAAACATGTCTTCTACCAATCGCTCTACTTCCGATATTGAGGATGCTTTTCCTCTATAATAAATCGAGACGCGAGCGAGAGCTATCGGCTCATTGGATTATTTCCTAGCTTGCATCAAGAAGCTGTTCTTTTAACTCTTGGAATACTCTACAGAATAAGCGAGGCGTGATCCCACCATATTCTCATCGTTTTCTACAATAATCCTTGTTGAAGGACGTACAGAACAGTTTATGCTAAGGAATTACTATTTCATACACCAGATCCTATTGACTCCACCAGCTATTTGAACTCCATCTCCGATATTAACCCACCAGTCACTACGATTTGATCACTCAGATATTTCTCTTTGTTCCTGAAGAACTATTGCCACCGTGAAGAACACGCAATATTGTTCTAATCTCATCTCACTACGTTAATCTATTTATCCTGAATCAAACCTGTGATTTTGTATCACCAATCTTCCTCAGTTATACCCTACCCCACCCAGATATTTGAAATAAGGAAAATGTCCAATTAAGATTGAATCCTGAAACATCATGATGGATAAATCAAAGATATTTTTAAATACTTAGATAAACTCTATCTGCACGCACATCGATAAAATGAGGAAGGACGTATTGATAAGAATGATCATACGAAGTGAATAGTGACAACTAAAGACCGAACTCAAAAAATCCTACTCAGATATCAAACATCAAAAAGAAGCGGTTAGGCAAAAAATAAGATTCCCATTGCTCAACTAACATGAAAAAAAATCTCCGATCTTGAACAATCATTGAGAAATCCAAGCTCGTCACCAAACAAATCAGGAAGTACTTTAGGATGTCTTCTACCACTCAAAAACAATCAAACTCTAAACAGTTAATAAGTCTTTTAATCCTAAGCCACAGATATTGTGGTATAAATAAAGACGCTTGTCCAAATCTTGACTAGTACATTAAGAAAAGGCAGAAGTTTAATTTATAAAAGCAATCCCGTTATCTACCTTGTTGTTTCTTAAATACCACTTTATTCATCTCATCAATCATTCATCATCACCATTCATCATTCAACCATCATTTGCATCATTATCTCCGTCTTTATGAATCATACCATAACCTCTAAGTGCTTAAAAGTTCAAAAATAAGCATTATCTTTAACATTTTAGCATCAACGGCCTCTTACGTTTTTAAACTTAATGATGTCATTCTTATTACATGTTATCTATGTTGATAGAGTGGCCTCCCAAAAGGACGTCAACATCGGAAACACAACATAACTTTGGATGCCACCGGCAACAGACTTGCTGATTTTACTGCAGCCTGGAAGCACAAAGACTGCTGCCATGGCAGTGATAGAATCTAACTGGAACTCCTGCAAGAAAAACGTGAAACTACAAGATTTTATCAGGCTGTCAACCTCTGCTTGTAAGTAAGAAGGATAGTAGCCTTATTCGCTGTTTGAATGAACCAGAATCATATTCTCATCAAGCATATTTGCTGAGGAAAATAAAGTAACATTTGCTACTGGTACTTTAACTGACGATGCCTTATCCTGGTGGAATGCATATGCCCAACCTATGGGAATAGAGCAAGCTAATCGAACCACCTGGACTGAGTTAAAAAGGCTTCTGACAAAACAAGTATGTCCCCCGGCCTGAGATTATAAAAATGGAAGAGAACTTTTAACAATCTGATGTAAAGGAAATGATCTAAACCATATGTTTTAGAAGATTCTAAGAATTAACCACCTGTGTCCCAAACATGGTGCCACAACCATGAGAAACTCTTGAACGCTTTTATTGGGGTCTACCTCGACGCATTGAAGGAAAGTTACTACTGTGCTCGAAACCTCAAACTTTGGAGAAAAGCCCTCAAACATATCCCAGAGGTAATGATCAGATAATTAAAAACGCGATTTGTGCAAGAAACCAATGATCATAAACGAAAATTAGAAGATAAGAGAAATACCATCGACAACAACAACTACCCTAATACCACCACTTCAACAATCGCAAAAATGACAACTACCAAAATAACCACAACAATCACAATCGTAATGATGATTACCCGCCACCTAGCAGAAAAGAAGACAAGAACCTGTTTAGACTTATCCTCCAAAAGATACCATGGAAACCTCCTTTGTGTACAAAATGCACCCCCTGCATCACACAGGAGATGCACTGTCACGTGCTAACTTGCAACAAAGTTGGTCATCTGACCAGAATCCTACAGAGACAAAAGGATCAACCGCTGAAACTACTCTTGAGGATATTCAAGTTCATCAGGAAAAGAATCTTCTCAAATCTAAAACCTCTCCGATCATCAAGCTACAATCTTTGTCATTTGTTATTTTTATCCTACTACAAGATACGTAACATAAGTATCAACTCTTTTTCATATGTAAAGTTCGTATGTAAAGTTATCCATGAAATAAAAGTGATAATTCCGTTACATCTTGTTATCTGGTGGTATCAAAACTCGACATTATTTGTCAATTCTATCATGTTCAAACTCTGAATACTCTCCTCATATTTGCAACATAAATTTTCATCCTCGATTATATAGGCGTCAGTACAATCAACATCTCAATATTATCTAACCCATTCATTATTCATTTCTAACACATTACCATATCAAGCATTTTATGCTTAGGTAAGAAGATTATGAGCATCCTTATGAAATGAAATAGAATGCTTCTTCATTTGAATAAGGAAATTATAAATCCCTGAACTATAAATTTATAAATTCTCAGTTACAAGGAGTTGGACGCTTCTTTTTGTAATTGACTAATTATAAATAAGTAGGCTTAAGTATATAACATACGTACAAACAAGTTTCTTTCAATCCGTTTGTATAAATACTTTCCTTTTCTTCACTTAAACATTATCATTATTACCTTCATCATCTGTTCATTTCAAAATCTGTATCTCACGTGATTAGCAACTCTCTAACAAATTCATAATCATTCCTTGACATTACTCATTCCATGATCTCCGTATTCTAAAATTCTCTGTTATATTCTGCAACATAATAACAAGGAAACACACAAGAATCTATACAATGTCAAATGATTTCAATACCACTAGGTATGAAAATTTTGACAAAGACTTGTGATAGCATTCTTATTTGATGTTGACTTTTAAAGGTTAATGAATAACGATTCCTTACGATCTAAGTAGCGCAACGTATTCCATCCACCCAGATTCTACCAGAATCTAGAGAAATTCTATTGACTGTCACCAAGAGGTATGATCTTGAAAATAAGTAGACGTGTGAAAGGAGGTAATTATAATTATGGTGTACAACATAATTATAAATGCATCACACACGTGGACTTGTAACCTTGATTAGCCTAACTTAAATTCATTCAATTCAACTTTAAATTAAATCTCGGGACGAGATTTCTGTAAGGGGTGGAGACTATAACAACCCAAGAATTTTCATCAAACGCAAAACTTATTTTACTATGATCACAATTGTACGGGGAAATTTTTCGCTTTATTACATTACTTGCATTGTCAATATCTCATTAAGCAAGGTAACTTGCATAACTAAAGTAGACAAGCTCACGCAACATATCTATGGCAATCCTGTCTTTATATATGTCAAGCAAACATCATAACATGTCAAGTCAATATCATCATATTCTTTTTACAAGGTACATTATTCCTATAATGTACTATTCGCAACGTTATATCAAAACGGGCTTTAAACCGTTATCGTATACCTCTAAACCCTAATCCCATGAAGGATTAATATCTAAAGTGAATGTACAAGCTACTAAAGCATATATACAAGTAATATAACATTTCAATTGAAATATAAACTCCCTCCAAGTCAAGTACAAGTTTTCAAAGCACAATGTACAAGTCATTATTGCACGATCTCTAAAATAGCCGTTTTACCTCCGTTTTCATTCTAATTTCTTCACCACCACTTGTGAGCAAGCTACTACATTCATTTTACAATGTGTAAACCCTAATTATTCTATTCATAAGCTTTCATACCTCTTTTTGAATTCAAAACCCTAAACCCTAAAACCAAGCTAGATTCTAAACCATGACCCGTTTCTTGATTTTTACCCATTGTAAACCTAAACCAACTCTTAAATAAGATATAATAACATAAATTACAACATTATCAATCATATTCCATCATCATTTCATCATTTTACTCCAACTACATAAGAAATAAATCCAGGAAACCCTAATTGTACCCTAATTGTGATTTTGACCCGTTTACTCATCTTCATACCATCTCATTCTCAAGTAAGCAACCAAGAGTCATTTTAAACCCATAAAATGAGTTAACAAACCATTATCCATCATTACTTTGACAATATACAAGAATTACAAAGCCTAGAAAACCCTAATGAATCCAATATAAACCCTAATCTAACCCACAACTTATTCTTTCAATTTCGACCCATTTTAACTTAAACCAACGATCAAACCTCATTGATAATCCTTTATATAAGTCCAATGATCAGTATTCCATCCTTCCCAATCAATAATATTCGAATTATAAGCAAAGAAAGTCAAGAAAACCCTAAACGAGCCCTAGTTGGACCCGTGACCCCATTTCTTCAATTCTAACCCGTTTTAACCCAAACCAATTACTAATCCTTGTTAATACTTCTTATATCAGACCTTGGGAACATGTATTAACAATCCTTAATCATTTACACACGAAATAAAAGCTTGAAAACTTGTGAAAACCATGCCGAGTCCAAAACAGACCCGCACCCCATTTTTGGCTTCTTTAACCCATTTTAGCCCTAACCATGTGCAAGGCACTTGCATAAACTCCTTCTAGACACCTTGTAGCAGCTCACCCAGCTGCTTATACCTTTCCATGGCCAAGAAAGAGGCCACATGACCCTTCTTTTTATCCATTTCAGCCGTGGCATCATCTAGGACCTCCAACACTTCAATCTACTATCCTAGCCTTGCTAAATCACTACATAGCCTCCCCACCTCAGCTACTAGATGCTCCATATGTCCATGGCCTGGTCTCTAACTTTCCTTAGCCTCCTTGCATTCATTTGCCTATAAATAGGACTCCAAAACCTTCATTACAACTCGCACCACATCTCTTCTTTCTCAAACCCATAAGGCAGCAATCCTTTGCTCCCATATGATCCTAGGATCATTAAATAAGTTCAAGAAGAGAAGCCCTAAATAATTGAAGCCCCAGAGTAAAGATACAAGGCGTACGAGTGGAAATACTACCCGAAATGACCCATTTCCACCATTTTTACTCCTTGAAGCTCAAACCCAGGTTTTAGATATTCTACTTCTGCTCCTACACCCTTATAATGTTTATATGATCCTAAATATACTCTTGTTAAAGTTTCATAACTCAATTCATGC
>BQNB010113941.1:6117-21846 GCA_026074375.1 Tanacetum coccineum
ACATAAAATCATCCATCTATTGACGTAGCATTGCCTGCAATACGTCATTCCTTTCCATTATCACTACACGTAAACAAATGGAATACTCATCACCAAACACAAACGCACTCAAAATGAGATGATCATACACCTCAAAATGATATCAAGCACCTATTTAAACCACTTAGCACACATATATAACACATAGCACACAAGAAATCGCATAAAACAAACTCTTAGCCATTTCTAAATGTATTACTAACCTGACTAAATCACGGATGTCACAGTATCCCCTCTTTGAGGAAATCTCATCCCGAGATTTAACTAGCAGGCTCAACAACTTGATCCATGAACAACTGTGGATACTTAATCCTCATCTGGTCTTCGTGTTCCTGGGTAAACTCAGGACCACGTTTCAAATTCCATCTAACTTTCACAAGCGCTATTTTCCTACGTTTTAACTTCTTAATTTCTCGATTCATAATCTCTACAGGTTCCTCGACAAAATGAAGTGTCTTGTCGACCTTTATCTCATCCAATGGCACATGTAAATTAGCATCTGCTAGACACTTTTTTGGGTTTGACACATGAAAGGTGTCATGCACACTACTCAACTCCTTAGGTAACCTCAACCTATAAGCTACAAGGCCAAACCTTTCAAGGATCTCAAACGGTCCTACATATCCTGGTGCTAACTTACCCTTCTTTCCAAAACGCACTACGCCATTCCAAGGCGACACCTTTAATAATACTTGATCACCCATCTCAAACACTAACGGTTTACGTCTCTTATCCGCATAGCTCTTTTGATGATCTTTCACCGCTTTGAGCTTTTCCTTTATCAATACCACCTTATATGTCGTCTCTAGTACTAACTCAAGTCCAATCACAATGCCCTCTCCAATCATTGCCCATAACACAGGCGACCTACACTTCCTTCTATACAAAGCTTCAAATGGAGCACACCGAATGCTCAAATGATAACTACCACCAAAATCGATAACACATTCCCTCATTATATCTTCCAAAGTCTGAATCATACGTTCACTTTGTCTATCCGCTTAAGGATGCTAAGCAGTACTTAAATCCAATCGCGTCTCTAACATTCTCTACAGCGTCTGCCAAAACCACGAGGTAAATCATCCATCTCAATCTGAGTTGATCGTCACCAGAATTCCATTCCTTGCTATTATCTCATCAATATAAATCCTTGCCAACTTCACTTCTTGAAATCTTCTTGTATAGCTAGAAAATGAGCTAACTTGATCAGTCTATCGACCATCATCCAAATCACATCATACTTACTACTTTGACCTTAGAAATTTAGTGATAAAATCCATGGTCATTCTATCTCATTTTCACTCAAGTATCTCAGGCTGTTGCAGCAAGCCAAAAGTCTTTGACATTGCAGCCTTCACCTCTTAAACAAATCCGACAATTGCTAACATAGGTAGTTATATCCTTTTCTACACGTGGCTACCAATACATGTCTCCAACGTTATAGTACATCTTATCCGCTCCCGGATGTACCAAGTATCTTAATGCATGGGCCCCATCCATTAAACTTCCTACTAATAGAACCTAAATTCGATCCATAAAGTACAAACTCTCGTCTCCTTTTCTTTCCATTTAGGGATCTAAACCATGTAGCCTTTCTGCGAGTACATTCTCTTGCTTGAACGCCTCACTTTGGGCTACCAGTATCATTCCTCTTACTCATCTTGATTTCACTCTCTCTTTTCTACTCAACACTTCACCCACTACATTCACTTTATCAGAGTATCACACAAATCATTCTTTAAAGTCTAAAAAGCCTCTTCTTGTCCTACGCTCCACTCATACTTCTGATTCCTTTCAGTTAGGGAAGTAAGGAGGTTCAACAATCTTAAAAAAAATTCGCGATGAACGTCGGTAGTAACCTGCCAATCCTAAGAATAATCATCCAATTCCTCATTGCCTCACTCTTACTCGGGTCCACGTAAATACGTTATGGTTGACCACGTGACCAAGAAAATGCACTTCTTCCAACCAAAACTCACACTTAGAAACTTAGCATATAGCTTCTCCTTCCTCAATGACTCCAACATTAACTTCAAATGAAATTCATGTTCCTCCTTCGACTTTGAGTAGGCCAGAATGTCATCGATAAATACGATAACAAACCTACGTAAGTACGGTTTGCAAACCCAGTTCATTAAGTCCACAAAAACCGATGGTGTATTGGTTAACCCAAAAGGCATTACCGTAGACTCAAAATGTCCGCATCTCGTTTGAAATATGGTATTTGGAATGGCATCCTCATGCACTCGTAGCTGATGATAACCTGACCGAAAATCTATTTTTAAGAAAGGACATGCTCCTCGTAACTGATCAAACAAGTCATCAATCCTAGGGAGTGGATAACGGTTTTTAACAGTTAATTTGTTCAACTCCCTATGATCAATACACATGCGAAAAGAACCATCCTTCTTCTTCATGAATAACACTGGTGCTCCTCACGGAAAATGACTAGGTCGTATGAAACCCTTGTCTTGCAACTCTCGAAGTTGTTCAAACAATTCTTGCATTTCCGAGGGTGTTAGACGATATGGAGACTTCGCGACTGGCGTCGCTATATGAACGAAATCTATGCGGAACTTAACTTGTCGTCGTGGTGGTCATCGACAAATCTTTCGGAAGCACATCAATAAAATCTCGTACGACGGAAATATCACTCAATTTCGGTTCATCTACCTTTGTGTTCATTAAGGTTTTCACGACTCCTTGAGTACGTTCACTATGAACCCAAAGTATCTCATCACCTTCCAATGGTATCCTAACCACCTTCTCATGACATACTATCACAAACTTCCTCTTGGACAACCAATCCATTCCCACAATCACATCAAAGCTTCCACGACTCAACGGTATCAACGAACTCTAAGGGTTACGAACAATCGAATAGAATAACAAGCAAATATCGAGTCAAAGGATAAAATGCATATAAGAGATTCCACATATGCAAATAGACGTGGATCAAATGATATAAGAATCCTTTGAAAGAAAGGATACGTATATGCACCGAGTGAAAGCGCAAACGGAAGAAAATCAACAGGCGTACCACGACAAATGAACACATAAAAAATATCAATACGAAAGACGAAAATTCTTATACCAATTATCGACTTTACTCGAAAGACCAAATTAAATAATGTTTTTATAAACATCAATTTAAATTAAGAAAGTCACTTTTAGTATAAAAATCATTTTAAATAATAATGAAATTGTCTTAACTGTAATCTTTGAAAAATTCATTCTGGTTGTCATAAAAATCTACAGATGGTTATCCAATGGTGTATCGTACCTTACCACTATGAATCACTTTAAACCTGCTTTTTATAATAAAATAAAATCTATTTACAAAGATCATTTAATACAAAGTTTTCTCCAAACACCAACACAATACTTCAAAATTGTTTTTATAATAAGACATTAATTATAAAATATGTTACTCAAACAAAGGACACCATAATACCAACAGGGATCGTAAAACACTGTACAGACCCTAACACAATTCTAATGTTTGAAAACGAAAGAAAATACCAGGACCCATATACTCAAAATAAAATCAAACGAACCAGTACAAGAAAACTCATGCAATACGTTACGTACCCAAAAGAAAACGTAAGGTCTTATCCAAAATAACGATCAACAGAGCAAACCTAAAAGCATCGATACTAACACTTCACCAACGGGTTACGAAGACCAAGGGATATGATCCACACTAATATGCTAGGAACAATTAGTGCTTAAAAGAAACATTTGATACTCATATGAGTAATCAATGCAACAAAAGAGCTAACAAAACGCGCCTATATCCGAAAGAGCGGATCCGAACAAACAATCGAGCAACGAGCAACCACAATAATAATAATAATACTAGGTATCTGCAAATACTAGATAGAAGAGAAACTTACTATCTATACAACTCAATTTAACATATCGTCTAATTAGGGTAAGAGAATAATTCTCTACCCATACCATCATCCTTATCATGAATACACATATAAAAAACACATTACACTACCACTTACAACTAAACACAAATATATACAATCATGGTCACAAGTCTACGTGTGTGATGCCTTTATAATTATGTTGGCCACCATAATTATAAGTGCCTCCTTTCACACATGTACTTACTTCCAAGATTACCCATTTCAATCATAATTCACATATAAGCACATATTCCACATTGCACATCTTAAACCACTCCAACTTGACACATAAAAGATGCTCTATCAAATAACTACTTACTTATATCAAAATAAAATCGAAACGCCATAAAGGAACGAAAGTCTCGCAACGACTCCCAAAATACGAAATATCCGAAAGAAATAATCAATAACAACATGACGAGGTAAAGGACGGGATAAACTTATGTTGGGCCTCGCTTGGGTTTAACTTCGCCTCCACAAGAATCACCCGACTCTGCGGGTCTAGCCCTACTACACGCATCCGACAAACAATCAACTATCCTATCTCATTCGGTTCCACAAGAGGCTCCTTATAACGCTTAAGTCCAGTTGGGAAAACGGTTTCCCAACGAGACTTCTTATGGGTGGGGGAAAACATAGCTAAAATACTAAGAAAGTAATACATATCATATCAGATAATGGTAGGCAAAATAACTAAAATGACAACTTAGCAAAATACGAGATATATAAGCTATGCAAAAATAGAGGGGAAGCATAGCAGTTATAGCATCAAACACTTAAGCCCTAAATGCATCTACATGAAGGACCCCTAGGTTATAGTCTAGGCTCAACCACCTACTTCTCTATAACCATTGGCTCTGATACCAATCTGTCACACCCCGCCAAGGCGGAAACGCAAGGCGCGACGAGAAAGGGAATCATCACAACACATTGGCGTCTATATAGAGAAACTAAAACATGCATAAAATACAAGGTATAGACACACAGTGTCATGAAAATACCCAAACACATCAACAACATCCAAAAGGCGTCTGACATTGAAATGAAGGTAGTTCATGTCAGCGTCATGACAAGCAAACATTCATACATCCTAACAGAGCAAAACAAATAACATTCATCACCCAAAACAAATAACGAAATCTAGATAACTTAACTCCGCCAGCTGCCTACGGTCCATCTAGCCACTTTTTCTAACTTTAACCTCATCATGTTTAATACCTAAAAATGATGCTTATATGTCAACCAACGGTTGGTGAGATACATAGGTTTTCAGACACACATATTCAATCTTTTTCAAAACAATTTAACCAATTATTGTGATTATAAAACAATACTTTTGCATGACAATTATGCTAACTAACATACAAGCTAACATGCAATTCAATCCAATCAATCAAACCAACACTTGAGTAAGCGTACTCATCCGATCCCTCAAACACCAAGCAAACGACCTAAATCACTCTTGGATCATACCAAATCTCTTTCCCTCTAGCTCAGGCCATGGATCCGGCAAGTAATCCTCTTGACTAGGCAACATCTCAATATCACATCACATAACATGTAGCACATAACGCATATCAGTCACATAATAGTCCATGCATTTACACTAACACATAATCACAGTAATTTAAAACTCATTTCAACACTTGCATCATTTCCATCCTAAGTTTAAAACACAGTAAAAAGTGGGACTATGTAACTCACCTGAATGCTCAAAACGCAGCTTCCAATTTCTATCACGCAACTATACAAATAAATAAACACGGTTACACACGACCAAGCTAAAAGTTCTAGTCCATGTAACACACATATGATGGATGTCTAAGGGTTTGATTAACCATCGTGGGTCACCCCGACACCATGCCCAACCTTAACCACCTTATTAACACATTACACCAGTTAACTACAATTTATTTAGAAATGCAGAATTTTAGTTTATCTTTACTAACTTAAAAACCCTACTTGCTGATCTTCATAAATTACACCAAAAATCACCTAAGTTCATTTATGAGTTTACTAACTACCTTGTGATTCCCAAAATACTCATTACATGTGCAACTATCCCAAATAAAATCCAACTTCAAAACTGTCCCAATTCGGATCTGATTGCACACTAAAATGTATGGCCCTAATTACCATACTTAGACACACAATCAGAAGCTATCCTTCTAGGGTTTCTTTATATACATATTAAACCTAATCACTGTAGATTGTCTATCACTAATTCCACTTTTAAGTTAGGGTTTTACCCTCCTAAACATGACCTAATTCTGACCCGTATTCACTATTTTGACAACTTTTCTTGTTACGACAATTGACTGACTTCCTGAACTCAAAATCATTCGAGGCCGGACTTTTTTAAAAATAGTCTCTTTGAACTACAATTTAGGCTCTTGAATCATATCAAAACACATTTATAACATCTAAATATCATTAGTTTAACACAGACCTAATTCTGCAGAACCCTAATTCAAGATCTAACACAAACCCTAACATGCAACATGCATGATCATAACCCTAAACTACCCCTAATCATCATTCCATTATATAATCTGTATTTTATGTAAACCCTAGATTCATCATAAGTCTTGTTACATGATTGCATAATTCTAACTAAGTTAAGCAGACTTACCTCTTGATTTCTTGATCCTAACACTCATTCTTGGTTACTTCTTGATCAAAATTCTTGGCTCCTTGTTCTTAGGGAGGGAAAAGTCGACACATAGGGTTTTGGGGCTGAATGAGTCATGGTTTTTTATATATAGGCTAAGGGATAACCTTATCTAATTAACTAGCATCCTAATCCTACTAAAACTCCTTTAGATAAGGCCCAAAATCCTTTTTCTTTTTTTTCCTTTCTTGGGCCGATTTTATATATACATACATATATTTATTTATTTATTTTTATTAAATTATTATTTACATTATACTTTACATTACCTTAAATTTTTATAAAAATCTACGCTAATTTGGGTAAACTTTTTTACATAAACGCTACTTACTAAACTTTTTAAAAATAACTTTTCATTTCATATTTCACTTTCCATTTTTGGGAAGTTTGCTACAAACTTCCATATTTCACTCACTTAACTCATTTTTAAAATGACACATTTCCCATAATTTCTTAACACGAAATCATCCAACTATTGACGTAGCATTGCCTGCAATACGCCATTCCTTTCCATTATCACTACACGTGAACAAATGGAATACTCATCACCAAACACAAACGCACTCAAAATGAGATGAACATACACCTCAAAATGATATCATGTACCTATTTAAACCACTTAGCACACATATATAACACATAACACACAAGATATCGCACAAAATAAACACTTAGCCATTTCTAAAGGTATCACTAACCTGACTAAATCACGGATGTCACAGTATCCCCTCATTGAGAAAATCTCGTCCCGAGATTTAACTAGTAGGCTCAACAACTCTGTCCATGAACAACTATGGATACTTAATCCTCTTCTGTTCTTCGTGTTCCTAGGTAAACTTAGGACCACGTTTCGAATTCCATCTAACTTTCACAAGCGCTATTTTCCTACATTTTAACTTCTTAATTTCTCGATCCATAATCTCTACAGGTTCCTCGAGAAAATGAAGTGTCTTGTCGATCTTTATCTCATCCAATGACACATGCAAATTAGCATCTGCCAGACACTTCTTTGGGTTTGACACATGAAAGGTGTCATGCACACTACTCAACTCCTCAGGTAACCTCAACCTATAAGCTACAAGGCCAAACCTTTCAAGGATCTCAAACGGTCCTACATATATTGGTACTAACTTACCCTTCTTTCCAAAACGCACTACGCCCTTCCAAGGTGACACCTTTAATAATACCTGATCACCCACCTCAAACTCTAACGGTTTACGTCTCTTATCCACATAGCTCTTTTGACGATCTCTCGCCGCTTTGAGCTTTTCCTTTATCAATACCACCTTATATGTCGTCTCTAGTACTAACTCAGGTCTAATCACACTGCCCTCTCCAATCTCTGCCTATAACATAGGCGACCTACACTTCCTTCTATACAAAGCTTCAAATGGAGCACACCGAATGATCAAATGATAACTACCACCAAAATCGATAACACATGCCCTCATTATATCTTCCAAAGTCTGAATCATACGTTCACTTTGTCCATCCACTTGAGGATGCTAAGCAGTACTCAAATCCAATCGCGTCTCTAACATTCTCTGCAGCATCTGCCAAAACCACGAGGTAAATCCTCCATCTTAATCTGAGTTGATCGTCACTAGAATTCCATTCCTTGCTATTATCTCATCAATATAAATCCTTGCCAACTTCACCTCTTGTAATCTTCTTGTATAGCTAGAAAATGAGCTAACTTGATCAGTATGTCCACCATCACCCAAATCACATCATACTCAATACTTTGACCTTGGAAATTTAGTGATAAAATCCATAGTCATTCTATCTCATTTTCACTCAATTATCTCAGGCTGTTCAAGCAAGCCAAAAGTCTTTGACATTGCATCCTTCACCTCTTAAACAAATCCGACAATTGCTAACATAGGTAGCTATATCCTTTTCTACACGTGGCTACCAATACATGTCTCCAAGGTTATAGTACGTCTTATCCGCTCCCGGATGTACCAAGTATCTTGATGCATGGGCCCCATCCATTACACTTCCTACCAATAGAACCTAATTTCGATCCATAAAGTACAAACTCTCGTCTCCTTTTCTTTCCATCCGTGGATCTAAACTATGTAGCCTTTCTGCGAGTACGTTCACTTGCTTGAACGCCTCACTTTGGGCTTTCAGTATCATTCCTCTTACTCGTCTTGATTTTACTCTCTCCTTTCTATTCAACGCATCACCCACTACATTCGCTTTATCGGAGTATCACATAAATCATTCTTCAAAGTTTGAAAAGCCTCTTCTTGTTCTACGCTCCACTCATACTTCTGATTCCTCTCAGTTATGGAAGTAAGGGGGTTCAACAATCTTTAAAAAATTTCACAATGAACGTCGGTAGTAACCTGTCAATCCTAAGAATAATCATCTAATTCCTCATTGCCTCATTCTTACTCGGGTCCATGTAAATACGTTATGGTTGACCACGTGACCAAGAAAATGCACTTCTTCCAACCAAAACTCACACTTAGAAACTTAGCATACAACTTCTCCTTCCTCAGTGACTCTAACACTAACTTCCAATGAACTTCATGTTCCTCCTTCGACTTTGAGTAGGCCAGAATGTCATCAATGAACACGATAACAAACCTACCTTAGTACGGTTTGCAAGCCCGGTTCATTAAGTCCATGACAACCGTTGGTGTATTGGTTAACCCAAAAGGCATTACCATAGACTCAAAATGTCCGTATCTCATTCAAAATATGGTCTTTGGAATGGCATCCTCATGCACTCGTAGCTGATGATAACCTGACCGAAAATCTATCTTTAAGAAAGGACACGCTCCTCGTAACTGATCAAACAAGTCATCAATCCTAGGGAGTGGATAACGGTTTTTAACAGTTAATTTGTTCAACTCCCTATGATCAATACACATGCGAAAAGAACCATCCTTCTTCTTCATGAATAACACAGGTGCTCCTCACGGAAAATGACTAGGTCGTATGAAACCCTTGTCTTGCAACTCTTGAAGTTTTTCAGATAATTCTTGCATTTCTGAGGGTGCTAGACGATATGGAGACTTCGCGACTGGCGTCACTCCATGAACCAAATCTGTGCGGAACTCAACTTGTCGTCGTGGTGGTCATCAACAAATCTTCCGGAAACATATCAATAAAATCTCGTACGACGGAAATATCACTCAATTTTGGTTCATCTACCTTTGTGTTCATTAAGGTTTGCACGACTCCTTAAGTACATTCACCATGAACCCGAAGTATCTCATCACCTTCCAATGGTATCCTAACCACCTTCTCATTACATACTATTACAAACTTCCTCTTGGACAACCAGTCCATTCCCACAATCACATCAAAGCTTCCACGACTCAACGGTGTCAACGAACTTTAAGGGTTATGAACAATCGAATAGGATAACAAGCGAATATCGAGTCAAAAGCTAAAATGCATATAGGAGATTCCACATATGCAAATAGACGTGGATCAAATGATATAAGAATCTTTTGAAAGAAAGGATACGTATATGCACCAAGTGAAAGCACAAACAAAAGAAAATCAACAGGCGTACCATGACAAATAAACACATAAAAAAATATCAATACGAAAGACGGAAATTCTTATATCAATTATCGACTTTACTCAAAACACCAAATTAAATAATGTTTTTATAAAAATCAATTTAAATTAAGAAAGTCACTTTAAGTATAAAAATCATTTTAAATAATAATGAAATTGTCTTAAATGTAATATTTGAAAAATTCATTCTGGTTGTCATAAAAATCTAGAGATGGTTATCTAATGGTGTATCGTATCTTACCACTATGAATCACTTTAAACCTGCTTTTTATAATAAAATAAAATCTATTTACAAAGATCATTTTATACACAGTTTTCTCCAAACACCAACACAATACTTCCAAAGGGTTTTTATAATTAGACATCAATTATAAAATATGTTACTCAAACAAAGGACACCATAATACCAAAAGGGATCGTAAAACACCGTACAGACCCTAACACAATTCTATTGTTTGAAAACGAAAGAAAATACCAGGAACCATATACTCAAAATAAAATCAAACGAACTCGTACAAGAAAACTCATGCAAGACGTTACGTACCCAAAAGAAAACGTAAGGTCTTATCCAAAATAATGATCAACAGAGCAAACCTAAAAGCATCGATACTAACACGTCGCCAACGGGTTACGAAACCAAGGGTTATATAAAAAGTGGAGTAATGATCCACACTAATATGTTAGGAACAATTAGTGCTTAAAAGAAACCTTTGATACTCATACGAGTAATCAATGCAACGAAAGAACTAACGAAACGCGCCTATATCCGAAAGAGCAGATCCGAACAAACAATCGAGCAACGAGCAACCATAATAATAATAATAATACTAGGTATCCGCAAGTACTAGATAGAAGAGAAACTTACTATCTATACAACTCAATTTAACATATCTTCTAATTAGGGTAAGAGAATAATTCTCTACCTATACCACCATCTTTATCATGAATACACATATCAAAAAAAAGAAAAACATATTACACTACCACCTTACAACCAAACACAAATAAATGCAATCATGGTCACAAGTCTACGTGTGTGATGCCTTTATAATTATGTTGGCCACCATAATTATAAGTGCCTCCTTTCACACGTGTACTTACTTTCAAGATTACCCATTTCAATCATAATTCACATATACCACATTGCACATCTTAAACCACTCCAACTTAACACATAAAGGATGCTCCATCAAATAACTACTTACTTATATCAAAATAAAATCAAAACGACATAAAGGAACGAAAGTCTCGCAACAATTCCCAAAATACGAAATATCCGAAAGAAATAATCAATAACAACATGACGAGGTAAAGGACGGGATAAACTTATGTTAGGACTCGCTTGGGTTTGACTTTGCCTCCGCAAGAATCACCCGACTCTGCGGGTCCAGCCTTATTACGCGCATCCGACAAACGATCAACTATCCTATCTCCTTCGGTTCCACAAGAGGCTCCATATAACGCTTAAGTCCAGTTAGGAAAATGGTTCCTCAACGAGACTTCTTACGGGTGGGAAAAAATAGCTAAAATAATAAGAAAGTAATACATATCATATCAGATAATGGTAGGCAAAATAACTAAAATGAAAACTTAGCAAAATACGAGATATATAAGATATGAAAAAATAGAGGGGAAGCATAGCAGTTATAGCATCAAACACTTAAGCCCTAAATGCATCTACATGAAGGACCCCTAGGTTATAGTCTAGGCTCAATCACCTACTTCTCTATAATCATTGGCTCTGATACCAATCTGTCACACCCTGCCAAGGCAGAAACGTGAGGCGCGACGAGAAAATGAATCATCACAACACTTTGGCGTCTACACAGAGAAACTAAAACATGCATAAAATACAAGGTATAGACACGCAGTGTCATGAAAATACCCAAACACATCAACAAAATCCAAAAGGCGCCTGACATTAAAGTGAAGGAAGTTCATGTCAACATCATGACATGCAAACATTCATAAATCCTAACAGAGTAAAACAAATAACATTCAACATCCAAAACAAATAACGAAATCTAGATAACTAAACTTCGACAGCTGCCTACGGTCCATCTAGCCACTTTTCCTAACTTTAACCTCATCCTGCTGAATACATAAAAATGATGCTTATACGTCAACACAATAGTTGGTGAGAAACATAGGTTTTCAGACACACATATTCAATCCATTTCCAAAATCATTAACCGAATTACTGTGATTATAAAACAATACTTTTGCATGGCAATTATGCTAACTAACATACAAGCTAACATGCAATTCAATCCAATCAATCACTTAAACACCAAGCAGACGACCTCAATCGCTCTTGGATCAATCCAAATCCTTTTCTCTCTAGCTCAGGCCATGGATATTGGTATGTGCTTAAATACACATACCTTTTACCTAATGAAACAAGCTAAAAAGACCAATAATGACCAAAAATACATTGTATATGTGTATTTCATTAATTGTGTCTTGCAGGTAACGGATATATCAAATATGGACAAAAACGAAGCAAAACAGACAAAACCAAGCACGGGATTGGAAAGAGCGTTAGAAACCAAAGCCGAAGGCGTATACATCCTTAATGGGCCAACCCGTACCTATTTTAATGGGTCGGGTCAGCCCATTAACTTTGTATGTTTAAAAACCCTAAAATAATCCTATAAGCCTTATGCAAATTACTAATCCAATCCAAAACCCCTTCCTGGCCCAAAAATGAAGTCAAAAGCCCAACATATGAAATATGACCGAGTCCAAGTCAAAGATATTATCACAGGTCAAATTTACTATAGATCCTCCTCCTCCCTCCCATATTTCTTTTAACTGCAAATGATTTAGTGGCAGGTTAAATCGTTTCTACCCACATACTCACTCCTGTTTGTTTCTAGAAGCAACTGACAAGCTCTGACACCAACGAATGACACGCTGGCAATCCTAAGGCCAATGATTTGTGGATTAGACGTGGGATGAAATCAAGGGCTGAGATTGTTTAATTTGAGGCGGTTTGGATTGGATGGACGAGATTGAAGGCTTGGGACGCTCCTAGGGTTCTGGATCCTTCCCCTCCTCACTATAAAAACTAACAATGTTATGGCCCTTATTACCCTAATTAGAACACAATCAGAAGTATCCTTTCTAGGTTTCTTTATATACATATAGAACTTAATCACTGTAGATTGTCTAACCTTAATTCCACTTTTAAGTTAGGGTTTTACCCTCCTAAACATGACCTAATTCTGACCCGTATTTACTGTTTTGACAACTTTTCTTCTAACCAATATTTAACCAACTTCCAGAACTCCAAATCATTCGAGGCCAGACTTTCTAGAAAATAGACTCTTTGAACTTCAATATAGGCTTTTGAATCATATCAAAACACATTTTTAACATCTAGATATTTCAGATTGGAAAAACACCATAATTATGCTCAACTCTAAATTATGTTCTAACGCAAACCCTAACATACAACATGCATGATCATAACCCTAAACTAACCCTAATCATCATACCTTCGTTTTTCAGTTCATATTAATCTGTAATTTATGTAAACCTAGATCCATATTTAATTTTACTGATATAAGAAAACTAAACAACTATGGTTAACGAACATACCTAAACCTTGATTCTTGAACACTAAATCACCAACTTGTTCTTGATTAAGAAAAAAAATTATTTTTTTCTTCTTTTGGGGGCTTCGACCGAACACAGAGAGAGAGGGAGAGAAAAGTGATTTAGGATTTTATTGGTTTTGTATTTATAATCCTTAGAATCCTAGTTAAAGTCAAACTTTGTTTCCTTTTTTTTTCTTTTCTTTAAAACCGGCCGACTAACACCCTTTTATATATATTTTTTATTTTTTTATTTATTAATTAACTAATTATCTTCATTACCTTAAGTTTTCATAAAAACCTAAGCTAATTTGGGTAAACCTTTTTACATAAACGCAACTTACTAAACTTTCTAAAAATAACTTTTCATTTCACATTTCACTTTCTATATTTAGAAAGTCTACCCTAAATATCCAAATTTCACTCACTTCACTTATTTCCAACATGACACATTTCCCAAAACCGCTTAACACAAACTCATCTAACAATTTACGTAGCATTACATGCAATACGCCTTTCCTTTCCATTATCACTATAAGTGAACAAATGGAATACTCATCACCAAACACAAATGCACTCAAAATGAGATGATCATACACCTCAAAACGATATCATACACCTATTCAAACCACTTAGCACACATATATAACACATAGCATACAAGAATCACATAAAACAATCTTTTAGCCATTTCTAAAGGTATCACTAACCTGATTAAATCACGGATGTTACAATCTGGCGGGGTATAGTTGAGACGATTGTCTTTGCGATGTCTTCTATGATGGCGTGTGTGGGTGTTCCTGTAAAAAGTGTGTTCTAGAGTTAGCAAAACTTATAAAAGACAATAATTTTTTTCTTAAGTTGGTAGTAAGATCAGATGTCCATTTATGTTCTAAGCAAGATTAGGATTACATTTTTTTCATTGAGTTTAGATACAAAATGCAACTTGTGTGTGATTTTTTAGAATCTTTCTTTTTTATAAGTTATCTCAGCTGGGAATATTTGGTTTTTGTATGCATTATGCAGACTCACTACAAATCTTTATTTTTTTAACAGTGGTGTTTTGATTCTAAGTGGGTTTTTTTAAGGTTGTTTTGTTTTGGAGTGTTGCTATATGTGGTTTGAATTCCATGATACACATAGGTATGCTGTTTATTCTACACTGATTCAAAGTGCTAAGCAACAAAAGTATGTAAATGTGTGCTTATCTTTATTTACAATTGTTGTGTATAATTGATATGACATATGTTGGTTTAGACAGATATTTGCATGTGTTGTAGTTTTAGCTTATTGAATATTATAAAAGTGTATTTCATTGTGCGTATTTATTATTTTAATTCTAAAAGAGGTGTTTTTGTATTTTGTGAAGATAGCAAGTAATGACGTCGCTGGTGAAATGTGCGGCGTTGCAAGAGCGTGTTGGTGGGTGAGTGGGCGGATATGATGGCGTTATATTGCAAAAATATTGCAGAGGAGGATAATGAGTTTGCGAGACGCATGGGTGTGCTGCTTTAGGAGATGGTAGCTGCATACGATGATAAGGTGGATTTTATTCGGGAGCTGGAGGCTGTGCCGGGTATCGCTGCAGCGGTTAAGACAGCCGAGTTTATAAATGATGCCTTGTGGAAGGATGATAGGAGGATTCAGAGGTTATGGAAATTGCAGATAGATGCGGATCTAATGGCTTATGAAAAAGAGAAGTTTACTGAAAAGCTTTAATGTGTTTTGTAATTGTCTAATAAATGTTATGTGAAATAAATTTTCTTATAAGTGTTAATGCCGCTGTTGTATGCAGCTTATCTGTCATGTGTGGATACCATGATGTTTCTTGTGGTTTTCGAATAACTGTGCTGATGTTTGTGTGTATGCCTATTCTAATAAGGCTTTAATGTGTTCTGTGATTTCCTAAGTATTTAATAAATGTTTAGGTTTGTGGTAGATTAGTTTCTGGAAGTAATTA
>BQNB010113942.1:0-21845 GCA_026074375.1 Tanacetum coccineum
ATAGTGTAATTTTTATAAAAATTTTAGGATTAATATTTTCATTATTTTTATTATTTTTAAGTTTTTAATTAGTTTAAATCTTTAAAAACTCATATTTAAAAAACTAAAAAGACAAAAATAGTAATTATTTTTTCTAAAATTTTATTTTTACTTATTTTAATTAAGAAAAATTTAATTTCAATTATTTTTATATTTTTTATATTTTCTTGGATTTAATTAGTTTTAAATAGTTTTTAATTCTTAAAAAATTCAAAAAATAATCTAAAAAAATATTTTTCTTTTTATTAAAATTTATTTTATCATAATTTAGGTTTAGAAACTTAATTTGCAATTTTAGGTTTAAATTTAGTAGGTTTGCTTATTTGTCGCGTTTAATTTGTTTCCCGTATTAGTTTAATTGTTTAAATTACCTTTAATTGTTCAATTTTCATTGTTGCTCTTTAATTAATAGATATAGACTATCAAAAATATCTTTGCTACATTGAAATCAGAATCCAAGCTTAAACAAGGTTTCAATTTCACTAGTCGTTGGGGAAACGACCCGGGTGATTATATTTGCCCGGTTTAATATACGTATTATATATTATATTATATATATTTTTGAGAGTGAATTTTACCCAGGGTAGCTTGGTAATTTTCTTAATTTCTCTTAGGTTTATATTATATTGTGATATATTTTAGGTATATAAAACCGATGCTCAAGCTCATTACACCACGACGGAAAAAGAATTACTTGCCGTGGTGTATACTTTCGAGAAATTCCGGCCTTACTTAGTCTTTTCAAAAAGCATAGTGTATACGGATCATTCGGATCTAAAATATATTTTTGCAAAACAAGATGCAAAGCCGAGATTGCTCCGGTGGGTTCTCCTCCTTCAAGAATTTGATATCATCATCCGTGATAAAAAAAGGAGCCGAGAACCTCTCCGCCGACCATTTATCCTGATTAGAGAATCCTCACCAAAGTGTGCTCGATAAAAAGGAAATAAATGAAACATTTCCTCTCGAAACACTTAGTATGGTATCTTTTCGTAGTGATTCTAGTACCCCATGGTTTGCCGATTTTGCTAATTACCATGCGTGGAACTTTGTTGTTAAAGGGATGTCATCCCAACAAAAGAACAAATTCTTCAAAGACATGAAACATTACTTTTGGGACGACCCCTATTTGTTCAAAATCTGTGCGGATCAAGTCATCCGGTAGTGTGTTCACGGCCAAGAAGCCATTGATATTCTTAAGGCTTGCCAGAATGGACCCACCGAGGGACATCATGGCCAGAACTACACCGCCAAAAAGGAGTTTGACTCCGGTTTTTATTGGCCCACAATCTACCGTGATGCCCATGACTTAGTCAAATCATGTGACTCTTGTCAACGTCATGGGAAAATCTCGTAAAAAATGAAATGCCCCAAAATGCCATCTAAGTTTGCGAGATTTTTAACGTTTGGGGCATCGATTTTATCGGACCGTTCCCGTCTTCACGAGGGAACAAGTACATACTCGTGGCGTTCGATTACTTGTCAAAATGGATTGAAGCAAAAGCGCTCCTCACTAACGACGCCCGAGTTGTTGTTAAAATTTTAAAATCTCTCTTTGCTCGGTTTGGAACTCCCCGCACTATCATTAGTGATCGCGGTATGCACTTTTGCAATGACCAATTCGAAAAGGTCATGCTTAAGTATGGTGTCACTCACCGTCTTGCTACCGCATATCATCCACAAACTAGTGGGCAAGTAGAAGTCCCCAACCGTGGTTTGAAAAGAATCTTGGAAAGAACCGTAGGCGAGAACCGTGCCTCTTGGTCGGATAAATTAGATGACGCACTTTGGGCCTTCCGTACCGCTTTCAAAACACCCATCGGGTGTAATCCTTACAAGCTCGTGTACGGAAAGGCATGTCATCTACCGATCGAGCTCTAGCACAAAGCTTATTGGGCCTTGAAGCATGCAAACTTTGACCTTAAGTCCGCAGGTGATCACCGGAAAGTTCAACTCAATGAATTAAATGAACTTCGTGATCAAGCCTACGAGAACTCTTTGATCTACAAGGAGAAGACAAAGAAGATCCACGACTCCAAAATCAAGAACCGTGTTTTCAACGTTGGTGACCAAGTCCTTCTTTTTAATTCTAGATTGAAGATTTTCCTCGTGTAAACTAAAACCCGGTTGGACAAAGACCGTTCACCATTTCCGATGTGTACTACCCTTATATGGAACTGTCAAGTTATCTCAACGAAGGGCCAACGTCAAGGTGAAGGTTCATAGACTTAAAGCATTACTTTGGAGGGACATAACCACATATGGTTGTCGGATATCCAAACTTCCCCTAAGGACCAATGAATTCTACGGGGATCGGGGTTAAAACTAGTGCCTTAAACAAAGTAGCGCTTCGTGGGAGGCAACCCATGCTTATCCTAATATTAATGGTAGTAATGAATAAGTGTTTGGTAACGTGAGGAGGTGTGCCTCTTCCATTCTCGTTTGCTTGTTTTTGTGATGATTGTCCGATTTTTGAACCTCTCGTGTCTCGTGGTTTTGTCCTTCGTTCACTAAGAACCTTCAAAATCCTTAGCTTCATTTTGGGAATCCAATATCCTAATCTTATCGACTAAATTTTCTTTTGGCATACTTAATAAACGGCCTTAGATTTACGTAAGAGACCCTTCGTAAAACATTGAGGACAATGTTCGGTTCTAGTATGGGGGGGGTCTATCGATTTTTGATATGCCTTGCATGGCGTTGGCTTCACGTAATCCCGTGTTTTAAAACCACCAAAATACCAAAAAAAATTGTAAAAATTTAAAAATTTCAAAACAAAATACGGTTTTGTCACAATTTTGACTTTCCTGCTAAGTAGAATAAGAATAAATTTTGACTCGATCGAGCTGATGAGCTCTAGCTGTTCTTTAACTTTTAGACTAAGGTAAGCGTTCGCGGATCTTTTGCGAAAACGAATAATGATAGAGTAAGTATGAGTTGGATGCTTAAACAAGGATTATTTGAAAAATCTTAAGAGCTCATGTGTAATTTTTGACCTTTTCTTCCTATAAGCGTCTTAACCGGACTAGATAATACGTGATATCATTGAAAATTAAATTAAATTAACAATTTTTGAAGTAAGGAGATACAAAATTTGGTTCAAATTTATACTATATTTCTAAAAGGAATTTTCTCTATATCATAGTAATAATAAAGTGCTTGAAAAAAATGAACAAAATGTGAATAAGTGTAATAATATAGAACCTGTAGGGCTGATAAAAAGTTTGCTGCTTTCTTGCCGGCGCACAAACCTGATGTTGCAACCTTCAATAGAAAGCCCATAGTAAAAATAATAATCTAAGATTGATAAAAGTTTGTTGCATCTTGCCGGCTCACAACCGATGTTGCAGCCTTCTAAAAGGTCGAGGGTTACGATTGCATCATGGTTATGTGTAATTATATTAAGTGTAGTAAACGTGAATTAATAAATATAGGAAAAATCTCTTTTTCTTAAATTTAAATATGCTTTTGAACTAAGACTATTTCATTTTAAGTTGTGGTTTTTCTAAATAAGCTATGTATAGAACGGGAAACCTAATAGTTTTTGAAACCGATAGGTCAGTGAGTCCCTATACTAATCTCTGTGGGGTTCCAAAAGCTGTTACGTTAGCCGCCAGGCTGGAATGTGCCGAGACAACGTCGCACCTGATAACCTAAGTCGAACTCGGCTGGGATCTATCGAGAATATGCTGGTTGGTGGGTGATCTAATCTTTTCCCCAGATTTCTTAAGAAATATCGTTATGCACATAAACTATACTACTTTCTAAAATTGTCGATCTAAATTTAACTTAAAATTAAGCACAATCACTCTAATTGAATAATTGTCGGGAGCGAAAAGTTGACAAGTCATAGTTATAAGTAGTGTTAGCATCTTTACTTATATTTAGCGGTGATTTCGTTTTTACGCTTAGCTTGGGACTAGTGAAAAATCAGGGATGATAAATTTATCCGTCAGGACATCCATAGATTATTCTATGGCCGCTTCTCATTCTATGATCCCAGTGTTGATAAAATAAAGGAAAATCCAAAAATATTAGGGATAGTTAGTGTACATATAAAAAATGGTGAAAACGGGACTTGTCGAAGCTATTGATTCTTTAATTCCCCTTGACGAACACTTAGCTACTTTTCGAGGTTATTAGTCGAGGGGGATTGAGATTCTTGGTTTTCTTAAGTGTTTACTTCATAACATTGCATGAGGACACGACAATATCTTAGTATGGGGGATTTTGGTATGTGCTTAATTACACATACCATTTTCCATTAAAAACGGACTTAAATGACTAAAAACGTACCAAAAATACATTGTATTTGTATGTTTTGCATTTGTATTGTGCAGGAAACGGATATTCAAGAAAAGGACAAAAATAAAGCCAAAAATGACAAAACCGAGCACGAGAATGAAAAGAGCGTGAAAAGAAGTCAAAGTCAAAGCCAAAGTCAACCCCGACAAAGTCAAGTCAAAGTCAAAGTCAAAGCAAAGTCAAATACAACTTCAAGGACTAAAGTTGTCAAGTTATCAAACTTGAATTACAAGGACTCAAAGTGCAAACAATAACATATATAACTTCAAGGGCTAAATCTGCCAAGCCCTTAAAGTTATGCATCACAAGGACTTGCATTGCAATACTACTTATAACTTGGGGGGACTGAACCTGCCAACCCCTAAAAGTTATACACCATAAGGACCAAATTTGCAATACTACTTATAACTTGAGGGGTTCTTTTTGCCACTTTACCAAACTCTAACCCTGTTACCCAAAAACAAGTTTTCCCGCCCAAGAAAACCCAGGACAACTCATGGGTTGTCTTCCTCCTTTTTACCTTGTAACACAAATTACTCAGAGGATAAAAACTCTCCCTCTCCTCCACTAGCTACCCTCAGTCACATGATACCAGCCACCTTGGCAATCCTTTATATTTTTTTATAAAGGCATTTCGATGGCTGTGATGATCACAAAAGAAGCACAAAGTAGAATCAAGGGCGGGGATTACTTTTGGAATGCACTCACAGAACAAAAACACCTTTAATAAGCTCTTTACTGATTTTCCAGCCTATTCATTAAGCTTCATAAAAAATCCAAGTTTTAAAAGTGCTTATTTTTGTGTGTTTAACAAGTCCTAAAAGAAAATTTTTGAAAAAATAAAATAAAATGGGAAATTGGAAGTCTCAGGTGAGCATGGCTCGAACCTGAGACCTCAACACCCTCAACCCTCTTATACACTACACACTCTACCGCTGTGCTACAATAGCTCATCTCGTAGAGTGTGTTTTCACACTTTATTTATACACATTTTTTGCCCAAACAGCCATAAGCTGTTTTTGCTTATTCGTAGCTTATTGCGATAAGCTGTGTGACCAATTGCATTTTTCATAGGATCCTTTCAACCTTAGCTAATTTGTGTAACTTTTTTAGATTTTTTTATAAACAGTTAGTATTTTTTATAATTTATTTTTATTAAAAACCCAAACCTGGATAGGCTTATGGGTTTCACTAGCTTGTCTTTGACAAGCTAGAGCTTGTAGATCAACTTATTATTAAGCTTGTTTGCCCTGTTTAAGCAAGGGCTTTGTAAGTTTTCATTTTTCCATTTTTAGCTTATTTACTATTCAACTGCTTATTTGTGCTTATTTCTTGTTTATATCTGCTTGTTATTGCTTATTAATGATGTTTAGTACTTATTTTGCCTAGGGTGTAGTTTAAAATCTATTTGTGCAAGTTTTCTTATAATCTGTCTTAAGTAGCTTAGAAATTAGCATAATCTGTTTTAGCTTGTTTGAGTGCTTATTGGTTATTGAAATTTGCTTAATATTGTTTGTTTAACTTATTTAATATCTGGTCTTGTGAATTTGTGGTTTAAATCAACATTAATCAAGTTAAAAATGCAAATCTGTCTTATAAAGGGGTGTTTGGGTCAGTGGCCAAAATGGGTCAAAATGGTTTAAAAATCTTTTTGGGTCATTCACTCAACTTTAACAAGCACTTTTGAGTTGTGATAATCTGTTTTTAAGAAGTTTTAAGGTTTAAAAGCTCAATTTAAGGTTCTATGCAAAAGGTGTTTGAATCTGTGAGCTTATAGCTTATTTTATCAGCTTATTTGATTAGACTTTTGAATCTTGTGATTTTTTGATGTTTATATGTTTGTTCAAGTGTTAAAACACCTTAGAATCAAAGTCTATAGGCCTGCATTTGTCATTTTTGTGTTTTGTCCAAATCTGTCAAATTTTTACCAAGTATTAAAAATTTGAGAAATAGCTTTTTCATTTGCTTATTCTGGCTTATTCTTAATTTAATTGCTTTTTCGAAAAAGATGATAATTGTTCTTTGAGGCTTAAATTTCATCTGTTTTGAGGTCTTATATCCATAAGGATCATTTGATTACTTATTATAAGCTCAAAAGTTGAGTTTTGTAAGATAGAAAAATAAAGTTTAGTGTTGTGTCTTGAGAACAGCTTTTTCATAAGTCCTTTTGAGGGCTTATTTGATTTTTAAACTCCTTTTTGATTGTTGATTTAAGTAGCTTATAGGTCAAGCTTTAAGGGCATATAAGCCTATAACAACCCAAGAATTTTTATCAAATACAAAACCTATTTTTCTATTATCACAATTGTACGGGGAAATTTTTCGCTTTATTACATTAGTTGTATTGTCAATATCTCAGTATGTCATGTAACTTACATAACTAAAGTAGACGAGCTCACGCAACCTATCTATGGCCATCCTGTCTTCATATATGTCAAGCAAATATCATAAAATGTCAAGTCAATATCTTAATATGCTTATTACAAAGTACATTATTTCTATAATGTACCATTTGCAACGTTATATCAAAACGGGCTTTAAACCGTTACCGTATGCCTCTAAACCCTAAATTCATGAAAGATTAACATCTAAAGTGAATGCACAAACTACTAAAGCATATGTACAAGTAATATAACATCTCATTTGAAATATAAACTCCCTCCAAGTCAAAGAAAAAAAACCCAACACAAAAAAAACCACCAATAAACCCCCCCATACAAGTCCTTAAAAGCACAATAAGCTGATCTCTAAAATAGCGTTTTTACCTCCGTTTTATTCATAGTTTCTTCATCACCAGCATGTGTACATGCTACTACACTTCCAATGTACAATGTGTAAACCCTTATTATTCTATTTCATAAGCTTTCATAATAAATTTTTACACTCAACCCTAAACTCAAAACTCAGAAACCCTACCCGGGCTAATATACACTATGACCCGTTCTTGTTAGTTTTATCCATCATAACCCCAAACCAACACTCAAAAAAGTTGTAATAGCTAATTTACATCACTTAACAATCATTATTACTTATCATCATTTCAATCATTTCAACATACAATATTCAGATTAACCAGAAAACCTAATCTAGTTTTAACCCATAAACCTATAACTGGGCCTAGTTCGAATCGGATCAGTCTTTTAAACATAGGATCTGAGAAATATTCAATTGGATACTGGTTATTTAGTGTAAAAACTAGGTGTAGACCTTTTCGACCCTGATTCGGACGTCGGATGAATTAGTTACTAGCCGAAATGGCATAAGTATGAAGGTATTCTGCATACCTTTGTTGAATGTCTATTATCTCTATAATTTTTCTGATTGTAACCCTAAAATTTGTAAAACTAAACATTGTTTAGGACTAAATATCTAACAATGTTCGCTGGTTTGAGATTCAACGGAAAATTACGGTTTGTTTATGGCAACCATTTTTCCGAGACTGATGTTGGCTGTCAAAAACAAGCCTTGTTTAATCAAACCAACACCTTAGAAGGTCTAGAACTCTCCACCTTGCATTCTAGCCTTACTTACTCATCCCCGAGCCTTTCCACTTCACCCTCCATGTGTCCTAACATGGTTATCAATGTTTCTTGGCCTTAAAGTAGTTGCTAACATTATAATAGGAGCACATATACTTCATTTAACTCACCCCCATCTTCTTCTTTCTTTAACCCAATTGGAGCAAATAGTATCTGCTCCATATGATGATCCTAGAATATATAAGAGATCAAGGCAAGCGAAGCTTTGAAGCTTGAAGCCTCGGGGAACAAGATACAAGGCGTACGAGTGGAATTACTACCCGAAACGGACTCATTTCCACATTTTTGCTCCTTGAAAGCTCAATCCTTGGATTTTGAATGTTCTACTTTCTGCTATCTTTACACTTTATATTGTTCATATGGTCCATAAATATAACTCTTGTTAAAAGTTTCATAACTCAATTCATGCTTATTTTCCAATTTTGATCCAAAACGTACACCCAAAAACCCTAATTCGGTGTTTTTCTTAAAACTAAATGGTTACAATGATTAAATATTGTTATAATCTATCCTAGCATGCTTAACTAATGTTAAAATAACCACTTTATTGATTAATGAAGGAATTTGAACTTAAAACCCGCGCGTTTACGTTTTGAAACCCTAATTTGACCCGTTTTGCTTCCTAGCTTAACGAATCGTTATTTTAAACTTGCGTTGCGTTAAATCTTCATATTTTAGTTTTTATAACTTATAAATGTCTATTGAAATGTTAAAAGAAGCATGCATGGCATTAGGGGACATGTTTTGTAATTTATTATCCATGCAAGGGTATATATCGTAACTTCTGAAACTTTAACTAAATAGGGCTGAATTATTGCATTTTATTAAAGTTATAACTATAAGGGTCTATTATGTCACTTTTTAAAGTGCAAGGTTTACTTGGTATCTCTTTTAAAGTTGAAGGAACAAAGTCGTAAAAGTGCGAACTCCAAGGGTAAATTCTGCCACTTTTTAAACTCAAGGGTCTAAAATGTAACATTTTGAAAAAGGTATAAAATCATGTTTAAAACCTTACAAGACATAACTTTAATTAACGCTTCTCGTGCTTAACATTTCCAGATATTGAATAAAACGCTTAAAATGATTATATAATATTCTACTATACTAGGGAGCTTCTACGTAGAGGTTTATCTTGGTATTTCGTTTGACTGAGTGTTGGGTTTACGATTTAAGTTCCCTTGCTCCTCAAACGTTTAATGAAATGTCTTCTGTCTTTTTCGATGGCCGAACTTAGTGGATACAATAATTCCAAACTTTCCAATCAAACTCATAACAATATTAGACTCTCTGAACCAAAGTTCTAGAGTACAATCTTCCTAAGACTCAACATATTTACTCAGGTTGCGTGACGTGGCTGTTTACTATCATTTGCTATATCAACCTTCCCTGTTAAGATTGTGATAAGGTCGTCATGCTTTTCTTTTGAATATTTTTTACATTACATATCAGTGGTGAGTCATAGCCTCACATTTTCATATTTTGAAATGTTTTATAAACCCTTGCGAGGGGGATACATGCTTGTTACAAACTCTTTTATATACTCGTTTATCTTATAACAATGTGATTACTTTTCAAAGACTTAATGAGTTCATAATCTTAATGCTTATAAACTGTGATATCTATTTAATCCATGATTGCAAGTGTTCTCTAAACTAGATGTACCTGATATCTTATTGCTAAGACACTGAAAGTATCTCTTAGGGTAATAACTCCTAATATCTCTTTGGGTAGTATCTCCCAATATCTCTTTGGGTAATATCTCCCAATATCTCTTTGGGTAGTATCTCCTAATATCTCTTTGGGTAATATCTCCCAATATCTCTTTGGATAGTAGATCGAAGTATCCTTAGGGTAGTGACTCTTAATATATCTCTTGGTAAAGGTTACGGTTTATTGAGTTTCAAAATATGTGTCATAGCTTAGGGCATTAATACTGTTTCTCTTTAATAATTACTTCTCATTGAGTTATTACCACTTATGGGTGTTAACAATATAATTCACCATTTTTATTATAAACCTATGAATTTCACTCAACCTTTGTGTTGACCCTTTTTATGCATGTTTATCTCAGGTAAATGAGCAACTTATGACATGGAGTGGCATGGACTCGAAGATGGCTAAAACTTGTTATCATTCACATTTTATGTTTCTAGATTTTGGGACCTGCCTTTGTAAAACTCTGATTTGAAATGAATGATAACGTATCTTTTGAACAACGTCTCTTTTGGGTCGTTTTCTATGATTATGATTGTTGTACCCATGAAGA
Organism: Tanacetum coccineum; assembly: GCA_026074375.1. Lineage (NCBI taxonomy): Eukaryota > Viridiplantae > Streptophyta > Magnoliopsida > Asterales > Asteraceae > Tanacetum > Tanacetum coccineum. The sequence continues at coordinate 10,150 of BQNB010113942.1, forward strand.
ATACTCCCAGATTAGCTTCCGCTGCTATATTGTAAAAATGGGGGTGTTATAGATTGGTATCAGAGCCATGGTTATAGAGAACAATGTCAAAACCTTAACTATAACCACATTTCTTTTTCAGCCATCAAAGTCCTCCATGCCACTACCTTCCGGATCAGTATGTAAAGATACATAACTATTATACTATATTATACCATAAATAACTTATGTTATTTACAACTAGGTTGTTAACAGAACGATATCTTCTCCCAACCGCTCTACTTCCGATATTTAGGACGCTCTTTCCTTTATGAATATTCTTAACTATTCTTCGGTCTCATCAGATTATTTCCCAGCTTCATTGGGAAGTAATTCTTTTAACTCTTAGGAAAACTCTAACGATAATATGATTCCACCTGTATTATCATCTTTCTACAATAATCCTTGTTTGAAGGACGTACAGCTTTTTATGCTAAGCGAATTACCTATTTCATTCTACCTGATCCTATTACTTCCACCAGTATTTTGACTCATCTCGTATTACCACCATCATTACTATTTAATCATCGATATTTCTTTATTCCTGAAGAACTATTACCACCTAAGAAGCGAATCCGTTCCCCATCTTCTTCCTCAACTACGTTATCTAATTCATCTCAGAATCAAACCTGTAATTTGGTATCACCATCTTCCTCAGTTTATACTCCTACCCCACCTCAGATATTTGAAATAGGAAAATGTTCAATTAAGATGTATTTAAAACATAATGAGGAACAAATCGAAGATATCTTGAATTATTTAGATGAACTCCATCTTTTACCGCATGAGGGAATGGAGAAGAACGCACTAATGGGTAACGGACTAAGACCGAACTCAGAAAATCCGGACTCAGACTTCAAAGGAAAACGGTTAGGGCAAAAGGATAAGATTTCCTTTGCTCACTACAAAATTTCATCTTGAACAAATCATTGAGAAAATCCAAGCTCGTTACCAAACAGATCAGGAGGCTTTAGGATGTCATCTACCGTCAGAATCAACAAACTCTTAGAATAGTTATAGCTTTATCCTAGCCATGGGATGTGTGGTATAAATAAAAACGCTTGTCAAATCTTTGACTATGTACAGTAAGAAGGAAAAGTTATTTATAAGGCAATCCGTTTGTATCTATTGTTTCAATTATCGCTTTTTCATCATCATCTCCATCATTTAATCATTATCTCCGTCTTCATGAATCATACCATAAACCCTAAGTGCTTAAAATTCAAAAATAAGCTTTAAGCATTTTAAGCATCATATTTTTTTAAGTATTACCTTTCAAAACTTGTGATGTCATTCTTACTACGCGTTATCTTATGTTGATAGAATGCCTCCCAAAAGGACGTCAACATCCGAAACACCAGCCATAACTTTAGATGCCATCCGTCAACTGATTGCTGATTTTACTGCAGCCCTGGAAGCGCAAACTGCTGCCATGGCAAATACCGACAATCCCAATAGGAACACTGGACCCAGAGAAATTCCGGTATCAAAAAGAGGAAACTACAAAGAATTCATAAATTGTCAACCTTTCTACTTCAATGGTACGGAAGGAGCTGTTGACCTCATCCGCTGGTTTGAACGTACTAAATCAGTATTTTCTCGTAGCAAGTGTGCCGAGGAAGACAGAGTGACATTTGCTACTGGTACTTTAACTGATGATGCTTGTCTGGTGGAATTCTATGCCCAGCATAGGAAATAGAGCAAGCTAATCAAATCACCTGGAACTGATTAAAAAGGCTTCTGACAGAACAAAGTATTGTCATCGAATGAGATCAAGGAAAAAATAAAAAAAAAAAAACGGGGGGAAGATGCAGTTTTATGGTTTGACTGTAAATGGAAAGTGATCTCAAGACTAATATTAGACAGATTCCAGAATTAGCCGTTTTATGCCCGATTATGGTACCAAACACGAGAAAATTATGGAGCTGTCATCGGGGGATGCTGCAAAGCATGAAGAAATTACTGCTTCAAAACCTCAGACTCTGGAAGAAGCCACCAACATAGCTCACAGACTAATGGACCAAATAATAAAGCGTAATTCTGTGCAAGAAACCAATAATCACAAACGAAAATTTTAATGATAGAAGGAACACCACCACCAACAACAACTATTCTAATAATAATGACAAAGACAACTACCCCAATGATCGCAACAACAATAACCACTCCAAAAAATACATAACTAAATAACTACCCAGTTAAATAACAATAACAACGAAACTATGATTACCATCACCGCAAAATAGAAGAACAAAAAAAATGTTAGATTATCCTCCAAAAAATACCATGGAAAACTCTTTATGTTACAAGATGCACCCTACATCACACAGGAGTTTGCACTGTCAAGTGTCGGACTTGCAACAAAGTGGGTCATCTGACCAGAAACTGCAGAGGACAAAGATCAACTGCTGAAAACAAACTCTTGAGGGATACTTAGGTCGCCACAGTCTCATATGAAGGATCATCTGAAACCCACTTCATAACCCTAAACACAAAGCTTACAATCCTTGTCACTTCTTATTTTATCTAGAAATCTACCCCAAGGACAACGTGCATAACAATCAATACTCTTAGAGTTTCGGTGATGTAAGATATGTAAAGTTATCCATGAAATAATAAAGTGATGATTCCGTTACATCTTGTTATCTGGTGATATCAAAATTCGACATTATTTGTCAATTCCATCGATTCTATTATGTTCAAACTCTGAATACTCTCCTTCATATCCTTTTGCCAAACATAAATTATCATCCTTGATTATATGGGCGTCAGTACAATCAAAATCTCAGTATTATCTTTTTCTACACATTACCATATCGTGTTTTTATGCTTAGGTAAGACAATTTATGATCATCTTATTGAAATGAATTAGGTTACTTCTTCATTTGAATAAGGAAATTATAAATCTCCGAACTTTGAATATATAAATTCTCAGTTACAAGGTGGTGAAAGCTTTCTTTTTGTAGTGACAAAATTTTTAATAAGTAGCTTAAGTATATAACATACGTACAACAAGTTTCTTTCATTCGTTTGTTACAAAACAATCCCTTATCTTTTCATTATTACTTCTATATATATTCATTTCCAAATCTGTATCTCAGTGATTAGCACTCTCTTACATAATAATAATCATTCTTTGACATCACTCATTCCATGGATCTCCGTATTCTAAATTTTTTTATATTCTGCACTTAATAACAAGGAAACACACAAAATTCTTTTACAATGTTCACAATGGATGTCAATACCACTAGGTAATGAAAATTTTGACAAAGGACTTGTGACCTTGATTAGCATAACATAAAGATCAAATTTCATGTCTAGTACTACATATATTTCCTAATTAATATCACTACAAACTTTAACTAATCTAGGTGACGAGATTTTGTAAGGGTGTTGATATAACAAACCCAAAGAATTTTCATCAAATACAAAACTTATTTTTCTATTATCACAATTGTACGGGGAAATTTTTTGCTTTATTACATTAGTTGTATTGTCAATATCTCAGTATGTCATGTAACTTACATAACTAAAGTAGACGAGCTCACGCAACCTATCTATGGCCATCATGTCTTCATATATGTCAAGCAAATATCATAAAATGTCAAGTCAATATCTTAATATGCTTATTACAGGACAATATTTCTCATAAACTGTACCATTTGCAACGTTACTATCAATAACGGGCTTTAAACCGTCTCCGTAGCCTCTAAACCTATATTCATGAAATATTAACATCTAAAGTGGAAGGCACAAACTACTAAAGGCATATGTATGAGTAATATACATATCATTTGATATTTAAAATCCCTCATGTCAATAGTACAAGTCTTACAAGCATCAATAAGCATGATCATCGAAAAATAGCCGTTTTACCTCCGTTTTCATTCTAGTTTCTTCATCACCACTTGTGTCCAAGCTACTACACTCAATGTACAATGTGTAAACCCTAATTATTCTATTCATAAGCTTTCATACACATTTTTACACTCAAAATAACCTAACTCAAAACTCAGAACCCCTAACCCGAAGCTATACTACCAACTATGACCGTTTCTTGTTTTTTATCCATCATAACCCCAAACCAACACTCAACTATGTGGTAATATCTTAAATTTTCAACATTAACGCAAATCATGTCCTATCATCATTTCATCATTTTCAACAACAATATTCAAGAAATTAAACCCAGAATAACCCTAATCTAGTTTTTAATCCTAAAACCAAAAATAGGTTTAGTTCAGAATCGGATCAGTCTTAAACATTGGCAATCTGGGAATTATCAATAGGATCTGGATATTAAGTGAAAACATAGGGTTGTATAAACCTAAGTCTTTTGATTTCATTTTGCCGGTGGATTCACCGATTCGAAAAAAACCCTCGATGAATTAGTTGCAGCGAAATGGCATAAGGTTCGCAGATTCTGCATACCTGTTGTATGCTATTATCTTCTACATTTTTCTATAGGTAACCTCAAATATGTAAAACTAAAAGTTGTAGAGGAATCAAACTATCTAAATATCTCCGGTGTTGAGCTTCAACGAAATTACGGTTGTAAATGGCAAGCCATTTTACCGTGACTGATGTTGGCCTATCTTTGTCCAAAAACAGCAATGGCGTGGCTAAGGAACACCACAAACACCCTCCACATCACCTATTCTACTACCATAGCATCACCACATCATCCTTATAGCTCCTCTAACTCAGCCACTACAGAAATGAGACACCTCACCCCCTCACCTTGGTCCCTAAGTTTCGAAAATGCTATAAATAGGGCCATAAACCATTCATTTCAACTCATCCCCCACTTCCTCCTCTATAACCCATCATAGCAGCAATCCTTTGCTCAATATGTATTCTAAGAGATCCTAAGAAGTCCCAAGAACAGAAGTGAAGCAAAAGAAACCAAGAAAAGAAGCCCGAGAATCGTTATTCTAGGCGTATGAAGCTAAAAGTCCCGATTTTGACCCGTTTCCAAGCTATAAGCTCAAACCCAGGTTCTATCGTCTTCATACCTGCTCCTACACCCTTATAATGTTCATATGATCATACATAAACTCTTGTTAAAGTTTCATAACTCAATTCATGCTCATTTTTCATTTTGATCCAAAACCGTACACCCGAAACCCTAATTTTATGTTTTTCTTAAAACTAAATGTTATAATGGTTAAATGTTGTTATAATCTATCCTAGCATGCTTAACTAATGTTAAAATAACCACTTTATTGATTATTGAAGGAATTTGAACTTAAAACCCGCGCGTTTACGTTTTGAAACCCTAATTTGACCCGTTTTGCTTCCTAGCTTAACGAATCATTATTTTAAACTTTCGTTATGTTAAACCTTCATATTTTGGCTTATATTAATAAGCTATAACCTGTAAATGTCATTTAGAAACTTAAAATAAGCTTGCATGGCATTTTGGACTTGTTTTACAAAAGTATTCCATGCAAGGGGTATATATCGTAACTTTCTGAAATTCATAACTAAAAGGACTAAAAATGTCATTTTATCAAAGTTATAACTATAGGGGTCTATTATGTCACTTTCCAAAGTACAAGGTTTACTTGGTATATCTTTTAAACTTGAAGGACCAAACTCGTAAAAGTGCAAACCCCAAGGGTATATTTTGCCATTTTTCATTCTCCAAGGTCTAAAATGTAACATTTTGAAAAAGTATAAAAATGCATTCAAAACCTTACCAGACATAACTTTAATTAACGCTTGACGTGCTTAATAAAATATCGAACCTTTTCTGAAACTTTAACTAAAAGGGGCTGAAAATGTCATTTTTATCAAAGTTTAAAACTATAAGGGTCTATTATGTCAGCTTTCCAAAGTACAAGGGGTTTTTTATTTTTTACTTGTATTAACTTTTAAACTTGATAGGACCAAACTCGTAAAAGTGACAAACCCCAAGGGTATATTTTTTGGCCACTTTTTCAAACTTAAGGGACTAAAATGTAACACTTTATGAAAAAGTATAAATTCATGGTTTAAAACCTTACAAGACATAACTTTAATCACCGCTGTCTCGTGCTTAACATTTCCAGATAAGGATAAAAACGCTTAAAACCGGATTAAATCAATATCACAATACTAGGGAGCTATCATATTAAGAGTTCATCTTGTATTACATTCTGACTGAGTGTTGGGTTTACGATTTAAAGTGCCCTCGCTCCTCAAACCTTTTAACTGAATGACTTCTAAATAATGATGGCCCAACAGTGATACAATAATTCCCTAAAACCTTCAATCAAACTCTAACTCTAAAACTGAGTAACAATCTTCCTAAGACTCAACAATTTACTCAGGTTACTGAACGTGCTGTTTCTATCCATTTGCTATATCAACCTTCCCTGTTAAAGATTGTGGTAAATGTCATGAGCTTTCATTTCAGAATATTTATATACATCTACCTATCAGGAGGATTCATAAGCCTCGATTTTCCAATCCTTGATTGTTTTATAAACGTGCCAACGGCGAGGGGATACATACTTGGTTTCAAACTCTTTTACATACAACGTTATCTTATAAAATGTGATTACATTTCAAAGCATAATGAATTCATACCCCATATTTCAATCTTTTGAATACATTATAAACCGTAATACCTGATATAACCATGAATGCAGGTCCAGATATATTATTGCCTAAGTAGCTTCCAGTGCCATTATTTACATATCATGAATCATTAATTACTTGCATTGCGAGTGAACGCGAATATTGTGAATAGATCTATTGGGGGTGACGGCTCCCGTTTGTATACCCATGCTTGGGGTAGCCAAACGCACTATATTTGTCCTAATAGGTAACCTTGGCAAGTTACCTTTTCCACGGGGACATCTGTCCCTAACCAATATCACTACGGTGATTTCCCTGTTAATGTATTGATGTCATGAGCTTAGATGCAATAAATAATGTTCCCCATGATGATTGTCCCTGCAATACCAGTATTTCCACTATAACTTGTATTCAACTATTACATTTCAAACCTATGAATTTCACTCAACCTTTGTGTTGACCCTTTTTATGCATGTTTATCTCAGGTAATTGAGCAACTTATGGCATGGACATGAAGATGGCTAAAACTTGTTATCATTCACATTTTATGTTTCTAGATTTTGGGACCTGCCTTTGTAAAACTCTGATTTGAAATGAATGATAACATATCTTTTAAATAAACGTCTCTTTTGGGTCGTTTTCTATGATTATGATTGTTGTATCCATGAAGTAATACCCCAGATTAGCTTCCGCTGCTATATTGTAAAAATAGGGGTGTTACAGTTTTATTACCACTGTTGTGGTTTCTTGTGCTTCCTAACTCACTCAAAAAATATATATATATCTAGTTCTTCCATTAATCCCACAAGGTGCCCGACTTGAATACTTGGTTACGAGGTCTTTAAATGTTGGGATATATGGACTATGAGCGCGCCTGAGCAGGCCCAACAGCGGCTGCTGTGGCCACGCCTCTTTGCAGTGCAACAGCCGCAACAAGCAGCGGCCTGTGGTGGCTGTTGGCACGCATTGGGTGTGTCTCAAGTGGTAGCCATTTGTTAATCGTAATGGGGTCTTAATACGGACCAACGAGCACGATGGGTTCGTCTTTACCAGAACCTGTGACGTGCTAACAGCTAGTAAAAGTCTCGCTATAGTTCCTCTTGGGTCACATGGTCATGTCCCTGATTCATGTCGAGTTTACCACATAAGAGGTTCTACAGCAATTTACGCAAAATCCTAGTGTTTTGTTAGTCCTTAGCGAGCCAACGTAGCATATCATATACGTGTTTAAGGTTAATGCAATTTCCTTGTTTCGTTATTTATTTTCACGCATGGTATGTTATTTATAAGGTTTACTACACGTTGTTATTCTATGCATGGCATGACTAAATCCTTGCATGTGTACGCACATACTAGTCACGCATAGGTCATGCGTCGCGTGCTAGCCAACAAATCTGAGGTCTTTGTCTAGTTAGCCAAGACTAGACGTGATTTGGTTTTGGTCGAATGCGAGGCTACAAGGTAAACGACATAGCTAGACTAAAAGATGACTCACCAAAGTCCAAGTCTTCCACACGATGAGGAATGATGATGGTGTCAAGAGAGCTCGAACCCTCCTTGCTTCTACCCTTTTAAAACCCGGCGTCTCTAGACTTGTGAATCCCACGAAAATCCCTGACTCAAACCTTATTGCTTACTTCTTTTTTTTCAAGGTTTAGATATGTTAAAAGCGTGCATGCATGGCCTTATTTATACTCAATTTATCACTCGGTTCCTGAAACATTTCCATTTGCATAAGAAATGGTATTATTGGTGTTTACTATTAAGGAATCTAGTCATGATGATGTTTTATAAAACTATTTGCCATCATTGACCTTATGGGTGCCTACTATCCTTGACCTCAGTTGATAATTTGAATCAGTTATTGTGACATGTGAATGAGAGAAGGGTACCAGGTGATGAGACGTATCCATTTTGTAAGATTTGAAAAGAAGTAAGGAAATAGTTGGGTAGTATGTAAGTGTGCATAATAATGTATAGTCGTCATCTCTTCTTTCCTTCTCTTTTTTTTTTGAATTTAGTCACGGGTGTTGAGTGTAGATGGTTTTGTAAAATAAGTATGGTTTTTATCGTTACACGTTCTAAAATATCCATTTAGACACAAGAGCAAAATGGTGATATTAGCGTGCTAATTAAACTTTTCATGACCAGGAGTAATGCATGACGATTATAAAATGACTTATCATTGAGATTAACGGTAAAATTTGCAAACTTGCAGTACATAACTTTTACTTAACGAAAAGAGAAATCTAATTTCTTACGGGGTGCCACACACAAAAAGAAAGGATTTACTGCAATAATAAAGCATATTTGCATGAATTTAGGGTTTAAATGATCTCGAAAAAGTGTATAAAATAACACCTCATCAAATATCCCTACACTTGGGATTTGCTTGTCCTCAAACAAATGAGCTTTTCTACCTAATAAATAGCAAAGTCGAGGGCATTTAACTTACTAAATAAAATTAATTTATGGCACAACCGGATAAACCTTGTAATAAAAGCACAAAAATTATATACTAGCACCTCTCATAAGTATTTGGATTCTCTCTTTCTCTTGAGTGTATAATGAATTATAACAATATGAGAAATGGGAAAATCAACACTCACTACCTGACATAACATATAGATTACTATAAGCTTGATAAATGATCAAACCTCCACCACTTTAGCGTAAGCACCTAGGAAATACTATCAAAGAGGTCTTTACAAAGGTTGTAACGTTAGGTGTAGGGTATGGAAAACACGGTAAGGGATAATGGATGATATTTTACTGGTGGCAAGTTAATCATTTTCTCTATTTTTTATTTTCTTTCTTTCATTTCTTTCTCTTTTTTATATACACTTTTGCGTTGCCATCATAAATCTTCTAAAAATAAAATAATAATATACATGACTCAGAATTTATATTGACATCCCTAACTCAATAATAAATTAACTATCGACTCGGATTAAAAGGATCAATAAACATGGAGTTCATTAAGCACGTGAGAGGTAATAATTTGAATTTCTTCCCCATTTCTACATAAAATAAAAACTATCATGATTCCCAATCGTCTTAAAACTATGTACACTACCATATGACTCGACTTAGCAACCATGTAATTAAGCAAACAATTAACTAGGGTTAAACAATTATGTTCAAAATAATATACTAAAACTGAGTACATACAAGGGGGCTAAGGCGATTTGAGTGTAACATTTAAGTAGGGTGTAAAGAATACTCTTCAATAATAATTCAGAATCCACCAAAAAATTACAAGAACCAAAAAAAGATAGGGCTCAGAGGGGTGTACTAGGGGCATTTTTGCACTAAAAATGAGTGTGAAGCAAGGGTGTAGGGCAGTTATATGAGCAATGAGATCATCATAACTATAACAAACGCAGGCTAAAAACAAGGGTTATCCTAATGCCTCTTATCATTTAGTAAATCCTAATCACATGAATGTGTTCTCACTAGTAGTCTCAGGATGCATCACTAAAACAAGTTCTAGAATCTAATACACTACCGGTACACTCACAAGCATTAAAGATGAATGCATTTATATTCCTAAAGATCTAGGGGCGAACCTCACATTTTTTGGGTGGAAATTTTTTAGTAGTAAGGTTTTTATGCTAGTCATATAACTCCTATCCATGAGATGCTTCAAAAACTATAATGTGGAAAACGTAGGGGGGGGGGGTGAATGTGTTTCCAATTAAAATAAAATAAAAACATTTGTATCAAATCCCCGATCAATCGCGACATAATATGAAAAGTACCAAATATGATTTATGACTATATGAAAGCATAGAATAACCAAGTAGTCACAACAAAATTCACAACACAATCACAAGCATAAAATAAATAGAGAGCGATAAATAAAATAGAGAGCAAACCGAACACGATGATTTATAGTGGTTCGGTCACGGAGCTCCTCTCCGCCCTACTCCACTCCCCGAGTACCCAACTCGAGAGTTACTTCACTAGATCAACAAACTCCCTTCTCGGCGGAGAAACCTTACACAACGTTGCTTATACTTTATCTGGTACTAAGCTAAATACCGAGTCCTAATCACCGGGAGAACCAACCCATCGTCGCTTACACTTTTTCCGGTACAAAGCTAAATACCGGGTTCTTACAAAAAGGGTAGAACCAACCCAAAAACCCCGTTATGTTTTATGGCATAACATAACAAACCTTGTGTTTTATGACACAAACACATAAACCATCTAGTCTAAATCAAATGATACAAGATAATGATGTGATTACAATGATGATCCAAGACAATGTGTCTAATGGATATGAATGACTAATCTAAATGTCTTCCATTGATGGAAGCCTTCAAATGGATGAATATGATGAGATCTCTAATCTTGTAGATCTTCATATGGATATGCTTGGTGGTGGATGGAAATGGCAAGATCTCTAAGGCTTGCTTTGGTGGATCATCATAGGAGTATGCTTACAACAAAATGAATGTTAGAGCATTATGATCATATGCAAATGAGGGTGTTTAAAGGGTGTTGCTACTGATCTAAGAGAAGGAAAAATGCAGAGAGAAAAGTGTGTGAAAAGGTGTATGAAATGGTGAGATTTGGCTTGCTATTTATAGGCAAAAAATCCATTGTAGCCCGGTTTCGCCGGTGCTATTGAAGAAGGGCACCGGCTGCCAAAAGCAAGAGCACCGGCCTATAGTAATACAATCTAAGTTTAGATTTGCAAGATCTTGAAAGATCATAAGTAATCTTGGTGGATTTTATCTAGATTTGCTAAGATATTTAAAGATATGGTAATGTCATGGATGAGGTAAATATTACAAGCATTTTCCTTTTAAAGAAATGTGTTTAAGTAAAATATGTATATACTTAAAAAGTAAGTTACTTGTGTTTTAAAAATATGCAAAGTGTGAAATGAGGTTTGATCATAATGCAACATAACAAATGGTTCGCTCGTTCTCACCCCTTATTACGTACCAATAAATACAAATATATATAAATACACAACAAGGGACGAAATCTCGAGAGACCAATGAAACCGGAAGCAGTATAGAGTGTTCCCGGGTCGTTATGTCCCAACGAGGCTTGAATGGAAAATCAAAAGACGGATTGAAAATTGATGTTTGAATATG
>BQNB010113943.1:0-21845 GCA_026074375.1 Tanacetum coccineum
CTAACCTTAGATGGTTAAAGGGTTCTCATTTGGTGAAGAAGAAATATTATGCTTATTTGGTAAAGTAAGAGAGAGTTTTGATAAGAAGATAGTTTGAGTTTTGAGTTGTGCTTTTGAATTGTTTGAGCAAAGTTACATATGTTGTGCATTTGCTCATTTTTGGCTTTTCAGAAACAACGACTTTACCAATTGCATTGCAAGGTAAATTGCTTGAGTATTTCGGATGAAATATTCAAGTCGCCAATCCTACTTCATTATGTATTTTATGCATATATTTGTCAAATATTTGTAACACAACTATTGGACAAGTAGACTCAATATGACATCATCTACACAAATGTGAGCTATGATCGGATGCATATTCTTATCATCTTGGAAAGGGATGTCGTTATTTTCATATCAATCGAGTGTGATTGAGTATGTAGGTTTAAGATAATATCTCTTGTTATATTTTGATATAATCTTAAGGCTAGACAAATAAGAATCTGATTTCTTGTCCATACTCAAAACTTGTCAATTAGATTCGATAATAATATCAATCATAATTTGAATAATGAATCGCTATATATTCGAAATCTTTCTTGACCTTCACGAACACTCTTTTTAAAAGAAAACAAATAAAGACTTTCATAGTGTGTTCCATTAATTCTAAGACTAGTTGTGAGGTGAGGTTATGAATAATGACAAGTTAATTTCTTACTTCAAGATTGTCATATATTTTGCTTGTGCGAAAAACTATTTGTTGATATGTATGGTATGCATAGTTTTTGACATTTTTTGAGTATAAATGATTTTTCTAACCATTTTAATACAACACACATCTTTTGTAAAATATTATATGTTTATAAAAATAATATAATTATGTATGTGTGTGTTAGAACAATGCAAGCACAAGCAAAGTTTAACAAAAAAAATACAATTTCTTTTACTTAAATACTAATGTATTAATATGATATTTTCTTTTGTTTAACCAACCCAAGGTCAAACAAAGCAAGACGATGAAAAGATTTAGACATCTTGTTGGAAGAGAGTTAATGTGTTGGAAATATTTTTGTGACGGATTTTAACGTATAATCTTAGGACATTATTTTTCCACACACTTGACAAACTATTTAACTCTTGTTTCTAAATGGGTTACTACACTCAAAAAAACACAAGAATTTATTACCACTTGTAAAATATAATGATCTATGCCTAATGCAAATGCACAAACAATTTTTGCAACATAACTCAAGAAATCTAGCGGAATTGCCTATTAGGCATAATCCGAAAACTATAAACAAACAAATACATACATGGCAACATGTGTTTAGATATATAATTAGCTCAATACCAACAGTAATGATTACATATTAATATCTATTAACCACGTTGAAATAACAGTAAACACACATATTCATCTAGCATCCACATAAGATAATCGTGATTGTTTTGTTGTATTAGATATAACGAAGTAAACTTAGCTTGATATGATTTGAAATTAAAATTGTTCTTGCCCCATTTCAAAATTAATTAAGATCAATATATGAAAATACACTATTTTTCAAAGATATATCAATTAGAAAAATGCTCGACTAACAAAGTAAATGTAAAAATAACAAGTTATACATTAAAACGGAACGTAAAGTTTGATCGCTATGTATATTTTGCATTTTCTGAATATTTAACTTTAGAATAAAGACTTGAAGTAATTTTTAAATGAAAGTATACTAATATCTTCGTAATTGCGGGTAGCAACGACTCTACAGACTTACATTGATTTTATATGTTTTTTCGAAGTTTTCCAAATTCTGCTGAAACAGACAGGTGCGGCCCCCATAAAGTGACGTCCCCCAGATAATGTAGGCCCCCGACATTTATGGACGCGCCACAAGGTCCCAAAAAATACGTTTTTTTATAAAATCATATTGGTAACTTATTAGGGACATAGACTTCAGATAGTTGTTCAGAGCACATTAACAACAACCACTGTTTTAGACATCATTTTTACTCCTATGCCTTACAAAGACGTATTTTACACTTCTAAGCTTTTTGAGAATATTTTCAGCCAAGCTAGTATACGAGGTATTTTTAACAACAAAACTAATATGAATCAAGCAACAAAACACTTTTTATATTTAATCCCTCTACATGGTAATTTGTTACATGGATTCGTAACTCTATTTTAAAAACCATTATGTTTTTGAAAACTAGAGCGAAGGGCGTGGCTCTGATACCAAATTGTTGAAACCGAACAGGGTAAAACGATTTCTTTCAAAAACTTTAAATCTTTTTATATAAGTAATTACATGACTCTCTGCCTTGCGTCCATAAATATAAATGGGTGCCGCCTAGTACAATCATGGGGCCGCCCTAATATAAAGGACCGCCACAAAGAGGTTTTAGAACTAATAATTTGTAGCAAATCACCAATCAAGTTGACGCAATATGAAATTTGTCGATAATGGATTTAAATAACTACGCAAATTCTACCAATATAAAACCCACACTCATAAGGTTTAACTAAAAAGAGCTACACAACCATACTAACAGCAAACATACACACATGCACACAATCATCAGCACATGCAATTGTAAAAGTAAAGCGAAAAATTAAAACACATAGTAAAAAAAGGTAAATAAAACACAATCGACACGATGATTAATAGTGTTCGTCACGAAGCTCCTCTTCGCCCTACTTCCACATCCTCCAGAATCCAACACGAGAGTTTACTTCACTAATCAACAAAATCTCCTTTTTTTTGTCCGGAGAAACTATACCAATGCTTACATTAATTTCCTACGACTAAGCTAGATGTCGATTCCCTTCTTCGGTACAACTAAACCCGTAATGTTTTATGTCCCAACAATAACAAACTTGTGTTTTATGGCCAAAAACACATAAACCCGCTCGCTTACGTTATTTTCCGAAACTAAGCTAAAAGTCGAAGTCTAATCTTACTAAAACCAACTACCATTACATAATGTATTTAAAGGCTCAAAATACTAACCAACCCCCAATCAACCCTTCCGAATGTACAACCACCATTCAGATCTACACACTACTAAAAATTTGAAAGAGCAAGGAACTCGATTACTATATTGTAACATATGTTACAAATGAACTAACTAGACTACATAACTTCGTATCTTGACGATGACGAAAGTTCTTCTCTTGCACTTGAGGGAAGAAGGAAAGGATAGAAGATTGGATCACATTTAAACAAGATTAAACAAGTTAAATGATCAAAGGTTTAGAGAGATTTAGTAAGATCTAGAAAGAGAAAGAACTGAAAAAAATTAGTGCAAAAGGGTTATGAAAATAGTTGGAGGTGACCCACTATTTATAGGAGCTGAAAAACAGCCTGTCAGGAAACGGCGGTCCCAAATATATTAGGGGGCCGCCGGATATTTAAGGGGGCCGCCGGCCTATTTAAGGGACCGCCCCGACAGACCGATCTGTTTTTGGTCTTTTTTGTGGGACAAACTTGTCTGTAAAAGTGTAAACATTTTTGGGGGGAAAAGAACCAGATTTGAATTTTGAAATAATTACAACATAAAACATTTCTTTATAATTAAAAAAATAATTTGACAAATAAGTTTTGAAAAAGTTATTGTGTTACATTTATAAAAATGTAAAAGTTATTAAGACAAAAACTTATATTCTTTGATCTACCTACAAGTTTAATGCTTGTTTACATACCTTATGTGATGTTACGTCGGTGTAAACACTGTCGTCTTGATGCATATTTGATACGTCATGAGATGTAGATGCATGTATGCATTAATGATTTGTGATTACGAGTAACTTGCGCACTTTACGTTACGTAAAAACAATCCATGTTATCCATGACCAAACGTAAAGAGATCGTATAGATTAAATATCGTAATATTTGCACTAACACCTCTTTATGATTTTGTATACTAGTTCATTATTCAAGTTAGATTGCTAGATTTATTTTTCAGAATAATTGTATATGCCCGTTATGAGTCGATTTAGCTATTTTATGGTAGTTTACACGGTAAGTTTTTAATTTGGGTATGCATTACGAGAGTTGCAATGGTTTTAAATTTTGGTTTTATAATTAGGTGGAATGTTGTAAAGGCATAGCGGATCATAAGTATAGGATAAAAACTTCATTCTCCAAGAGTTGACTATGAAGAAAGATTGAAGGAAAAATGAAGAAGCAAATGGATGTAAGGCTGTTGAGAACGTGAGCAAATCTATAAAACGCAACAACCTCCCACTATCTCTAACCCTATATAAGACAGTTTTGCATTTGGTATGCTTCGTGTTACATACCCTTATTATATATAACTTGTACGTTCGGAGTTGGATTTAGTACATTCGCAATTTTGTAATTTGACATTTAGATTTTTTATGAATATTAATTTGGGTATGATTTATGTATTTGAATATATTTGGTTTTAGATTACTCGATTTATGTATTTGAAACCAATTTTTTAAACGAGTTTGCAAGAAAAAAGTTTGGTCGCAAATTTTAGTCTTGCCAATTGTTGCAAAAACTGCGGTTGCAAAACTCGTTGCAAAAGTTTACCGTTGTAAATTTTTTCTTATATTAACTAGTTCCAAAAAATTTAGGTTGCAAAATCTTCTTTTTGCATAGAAGTCCCCTAATTTCCAACCTATCATTCTTCCATTTCAAGGGCCTTGCAAATTATTTATTGCCTTTACAAGTCGGTTATTGCAAAACAAATTTACTACAACAAAGTGGTCATTGTTCACTCAACTATTTCTTCGCACATTTTATAAACCGGTGAACTTTTTTTTGAACATATCACAATTATCGAAGTTTGAAAAAATTATTCCACACTAAAAGTAGTGAGGAGTTGTTTTAAATCAATATTGTTACAAAATCTTCTCTCTTAACAGTGTGGAACCTTTTTTGAAAATCTTCACACTTACAAATGTGAAATTATTTACTACACCTATTTTGTTCACACAAACTACATAAACTAAGTGTGAACTTTTCCAACTCCACACACTATAAAGTGTGAACAAGTGCCTTAATAATTTGCATGAGCCTTTTTGCAACAGTCAAAATCCGTTGCAAATAGCCATTTGCAACATATTTGCAACCGATCTTGACCATTGCATTAGCCCATTTGTGTTTATATAGCGCACTAAATCTTGCCTCTCATCTATAACAAACTACAGTAAATAACTTTATTTTATTTTAATGGGTTGATGTTGGTTCATTTTTGTTGTTACTAGTATTTGTGATCGATGTGACAAGTTGACAGTTGTACTCCATATTTAGTAGATCTACGTCTTTTTTAGGTGACAAGATGATTATTCGATTGTCGCGTTTATAACTGGAATATAATTAGTTTTGAGTGTTCAGATTGAGCTAATTACCCCCATACAATTCTAGAGCAAAATAAGTGGGGGGGGGAGGTAACATGGGGAGCAACTAAAACGCAAGGGAAAAGTCTTTTTTCAATACGTAATTTTTAACTAGCAAATCTCTTAATTGAAAGCCAAAATGATTAAAATTTTGGGTTCGATATCCATACACTTCTTAAGGATTCCGATTTACCTTTTTAAAAAATAAATTATAATTTTTTTATTAAAATCTTTACTTAGTTAAAGTAAAACTAAAAGTGAGGACTTTTGCGTTTAAGAAAAAATATCTTTCCTTATTAGTATGAGCATCAAAATATATATTATTTATGAATATATGTTTAATTAAAAAGCTTACAATACTTTTAAAATTGGCCATTAGTTTGATGAAGAAAGTCTATAAAGGAATAAAAACACATAAAAATATATGTGTCAAATTTTAATAAAAACATAAACTAAAAAAAAAAGGAGTAATTAATAAAACATTAGTGGATTAAATTTTAAATAAAATGAAAAGAGTTAAGTGTAAATTGTATAAATTTACTAACAAATTTTATTTATGACTTAAAAATAAATAACCCTTTAAACTTTCATAACCTTATAAAACATAAAAAAAAAAAAATAAAAATTATAAAAATAGTTAAAAAATAAGTGTACAAAAGCCCCCGTGCGTGCACGAAGAATTAAAACTAGGTCCTACAAAACAAAAAAATTTAAATTTTGAAAAAAAAATACTGAACAAACCTATAAAAAAGACAAAAGATATGAAAATAAAAACTGCTTTATTTATTCATAAAAGTGAGTAAAAGGTTTACCAAAGATGTAAAAAAACGGGCAAGAGGGTATACATATGAACAACCCATAAATTTAGCCTGTTTTTTGTAACGAGTGTTTGTAAATAAGACTAAGTAATCTACAGGTGCATTGATGCAATTCACTTGATCCACACATGGGAATTAGTAAGCTCATTTAATTATGCATGTAAATAAAAAGGTCCAATTTTAGATCACCTAGTGGAATAGTCATTCACAATTTCATATAATTATGCAGTTTTATTGTTAATATGTGATCATTTGTTTTAGAGAAACTGCGAAAATCATCCCTAGTCATTGTAGTTTGTGGCACTAATCATCCCTATCCGAAACTATTGGCACTAATCACCATGAAGTTGGCATATGTCCTCAAAAATCATCCTTAAAATTTTGGCAAAAAGTTTAACAAAAAGTTTTGCAAAAATCATCATCCCTCTAAGAATGATTTATGCCAAACGTTTCACCACTCATGATGATTAATGCCAACACCACAACATAATGGTTAACTTAGGGTCGACATTTCGAACCCTAAGACACAAAGGGTGTCCGTCCCTTTGTGTCCTTTGGGACGACAATGTCGACCAAAGAAAATCGACCCAACCATCCGTCTCTACATTCTTGGGACGAACTTTTTTCTTTGTGCTTTGGGACGACAGTGGACCCACGCTACTTTAGAGAAAAGTTTGACCTATAGCTTAGGGACGACATATTCAATTTATACTATGGGACGACATTGTCGTCCTCAATATGATTATAATAATTTTAATTTATAAATTAGAAATTATTTATATATTAATTATATAAAAGAAAATAACACGTGGGTGGAATGCCACTCAACCTTGAACGAAAACATATACTATTCTTAGGGACACATTGTCGTCCCTATGATTCAAACCTTAGGACGACATATACTTTATACTTAGTGGCTACATTGTTCGTCCCTAAGGTATATAAAGTAAATATATAAACCTGGGAATGGGCATGCTTTGGGACGACACACTTTAACTTTGGGACGACATTTGTGTATACTTTGGGACGACAATGTCGTCCCTAAGGTGTACCTGGGCAAAAAAAAAATGCAGGTTTCTCAGGTTTTCCCAATTATTTCTCGAATTAATTCCGAAAAAATCTCCATTTTTTAAAATCCATAATTCGCAAATCCACAATACATAAATAACAAATCACTAAATCATTACATACCCACGCAAATCCACGATAACATATATTACCATAATAGCGATAACAAGTCTTAAAGTTATTACAAATCCATTATCCGATAACAAGTCTTGAAAGTTATTCCAAATCTCAAATCACATGTCCAAGTTTCACAAATAGTCATCATCCAAACATAACATGTCAAAATTGATACACAAACTAAGATCATCTCCTCATTACCATCCTACCTTCCTCCTCCTCCTCATTCTCCTCCGATAGTCACCATCATTTCGTACCTTCGTTGCCCGCCTCCTCTTCCGCCTCCTCCCCTGATGCCCCTCGTCATTGTTTGCAAGACTATTATCTCGAGCCAATTTCGTCTAGATCCGCGAATCGGTCATATAGGATTCATAACAAGGTTGTAGAAGGAACGATGGGCTGGTATCATTAGAGTAAGGCGATACCCTGGTGGAGTTGTAAACGTGATGGTAACGTTGTGAAGTGTTATTGTTGACGGAGTATAGTAAAAGGCTCGTTGTAGGAATGTTAGGAAAATGACCGGGGTAGGAGGTTGAGGAAATGGGCCGGGGTAAGGAGGTTTGGGAGAGGACGAGAGGTGATTATTGGAAAGGAGGCTGGAGTAAGAGAGCCCACTCAGGGGCGTGGGCATACTATGACCGGTGGAGGTGGTGGTACAAATTAAAACATGAGGACTACACGGGCGAGCATAGTTTGTGATTGTAATGGCCAAAAACGAACCTCGGGTTCCCATAAGCGCTGAGAATTTTGGTTACGCTGCAGTAACCAATGGCTCGACGCTCAGCCTTTAAAGAAGCCAAAATACTCTCGTTTTGAACCTCCTCAACTTGCTTATTCTTAGCAACACTCCTAATTTCTTGCTCTTTTTGTCTCTAGTATCTATCATTTCATCCCCGTCAAACATCTGCAAAATACCTATTTGGGTGCGTGCGCGAATTTGAGCCATTTCCCGTTAGCTTCCTCCTGCCCATAGCGCGCCCGACATGTTCTGTCGATCTCACTGAGAACAGACTTAATCCATAGATTTGTTGATACCGGTCATGAAACGGGGATGCTCCCCCTCTAACCTAATCTTTGCATGGCCTTCTTTTTTTTGCAACTGAGAAAGATAAATAAAAAAGAAAAAAAAAGTTAAAAAGAAATAAAATAAGTATTAAAGAATGTAACGAGTTAAATACTTACGCAATCTCTTCTTGTTTCTTGGAATTCCATCGGCAGACATTTGGTTCAGCATAGCGTCTACCTCCCACGCTCAATTAGGTCCTCGTAATGGCCCGTGCATACCGACATTCTATACAAATCAGTAAATTAATAACGAGCTATAAACAAACAATATAAAACACTGATACATATCACAAAAATTATAAAAGAGTCT
Source organism: Tanacetum coccineum (assembly GCA_026074375.1). NCBI lineage: Eukaryota > Viridiplantae > Streptophyta > Magnoliopsida > Asterales > Asteraceae > Tanacetum > Tanacetum coccineum. The sequence continues at coordinate 8,726 of BQNB010113943.1, forward strand.
AACAGAAATTCTTCCTATCTCTCACAACACAACAAAAGACGGAGGAGGATGAGGGCAGGTTGGAAAATGAAAAGGAAAAAAAAAAAAGAGAGATAGGAACGAAATGTAAGACTCTTTATAATTTTTTGTGATATGTTACAGGTGTTTATATTGTTTGTTTATAGCTCGTTATTAATTTACTTGATTTGTATAAAAGTCGTGCACTGGGCATTACGAGGACCTAATTGAGACGTGGAGGAAGACGCACTCAGAACCAAAGTCTGGCCGATGGAAATCCAAAGAAAACAAGCAGAGATACGTAAGTAATTTATAACTCGTTACATTCTTAATAACTTATTTTATTTTCTTTTTAAAGCCTTTTTCTTTCCTTTTCTATTTTTCTTTCTCAGTTGCAAATGAAGGCCATGCAAGATCGGTTAGATCGAGGCATCCCTACATTACCGATCAACAAATCTTGGATCAAGCGTTCCTATGAGAAATCGACAGAACATGTCGGGGCAAGCAGGAAGCATACCGAGGGAAATGGCTCACTTCGCGCAAGCACCCAAATACGGTATTTGCAGATGTTCTGACTTCGGGATGAAAAGACCAGATACAGAGACAAAAAGAGCAAGACAATGAGTTGCTAAAAAGCAAGTGAGGAGGCTCAACAACGAGCGTATTGTCTTCTTTAAAGGCTGACGCGTCGAGCCAATGGTCTACTGCTAACAACCAAATACACAGACGCTCTTATGGAACCCTAGGTACGTTTTGGGCCATTACAACTCACCAAACTATGCTCGCCCTTTAGCCCTCATGATATTAATCTTGTACCACCACCTCCACCCCGGTCCTATATGCCCCACCCCCTGAGAGGGCTCACATACTCCACCTCCCTTTCCCACTAATCAACCTCTCCGACCTCTCCAACCTCCTTACCCCGGCCCATTTCCTCAACCTCCCTACCCCGGCTCATTTCCTCAACCTTCCTACAACGAGCCATTTCCTATACCTCCCGTCAACAATAACACCTTCAACAACTGTTACCATCCCGTTTACAACTCCACCCAGGGTATCGCCTCTAGCTCTAATGATCCAGCCCAACGTTCCTTCTACAACCTTGTTATGAATCCTCATATGACCGATTCGCGGACCTTGGACGAATTGGCTCGAGATAATAGTCTTGCAAACATGACGTGGCGCATCAGGGAGGAGGAGGAAAAGAGAGAGGCAACGAATGTACACTGATGGGACTATTCTAGGAGAATGAGGAGGAGAGGAAGGTACGGATGGTAATGAGGAATATCTTAGTTGTGTAATAAATTTTAGACATGTTTAAAGTTTGTGATTATGACTATATGTGAAACTTGACCTGTATTTTGAGATTTAATAACTTTAGACTTGTTTATCGTATTATGGATTTTGTAATAACTTTAAGACTTGTTATCGGATATGGGAAGATAGAGATCGTATCGTGGATTTTTGCGGTAATGTAAATGTTTAGTGATTGTTATCTTTATAGTATTGTGGATTTGCCGAATTCTGGATTTAAAATGTAGATTTTTTCCGAAATTAATTTCCTAAAAATCTGGCAACCTGGAAACCTGCAATTTTTTTTTTTGCCCAGTACACCTTAGGGACGACATTGTTCGTCCCAAAGTATACACATATGTCGTCCCAAAGTTAAGTGTGTCGTCCCAAAGCATTGCCCATTACCAGGTTTAATATATTACATTATATACCTTAGGGACACAAAGTCGACCCTAAGTATATAGTAAATCGTCGTCCCTAAGGTTGAATCTAGGGACGACAATGTCGACCCTAATAATATGTAATAATGTCGTCCCAAGGTTGAGTATGAATACCCATCGTGTATTTTCTTTATATATCATTAATATATAAAATAATTTTATAAATTTATAAATAAAATTAATATAATCATCTTGGGACGACAATGTCGTCCCATAGTAAAATGAAAATGTCGTCCCTAAGCTAAGTCAAACTTATCCCTCATAAAGTAGTGGGTCCCCGGTCCGTCCAAAGCCACCAAGAAAAAATTCCGTCCCATAGAAATTTAGAGACGAGATGGTTGGAAGATGTTCTTCTATGGGGGCGAAATAGTCGTCCCAAGACACTAAGGGACTACACCCTTGTGTGTCTTAGGTTCGAAAATGTCGACCCTAAGTTAACATTAGTGTTGTAGTGTATTGGCATAAAATCATCCTGAGTGTTGAAAGCGTTTGCAAAAATCATCCTTATGAGGTTGATTTTTTGCAAAACTTTTGTTAAACTATTTGCAAAGATTAAGGATTGATTTTGCCGAACATTTGCCACTCAGGGATGATTAGTGCCAATAGTATCGGCTAGGGATGATTAGTGCCACAAACTACAAACCACAGGGATGATTTTCGCAGTTTACTCTAAAACAAATGATCCACCATCTAACAATAAAACTGCATAAATATAAATGAAAAGGGAATATGATTCCACAAGTGATCAATTGGACCATTTTATTACATGCATAAAGTAAAAAGCGCTTACTAATTCCCTGTGGTAGTTCAAGTGAATGAATCAAAGCACCTGTAGATCTACTCTATCTTAATTTAAACACTCGTTAAACAAAAACAGGCTAAATTTAAGGGTGTTCTTATGTATACCCTCTTGCCCATTTTTTACATCTTTTGGTAAACCTTTTACTCATTTTATTAATAATATAAAGCAGTTTTTATTTCATATCTTTTGTCTTTTTTATCAGTTCTTGTTCAGTATTTTTTTTTCAAAATTTATATTTTTTGTTTTGTAGACTAGTTTTAATTCTCGTGCACGCACGGGGCTTGTACACTATATTTTTTAAATATATTTATAATTTTTATTTTTTTTGTTTTATAAGTTATGCAAGTTTAAAGGGTTATTTTTTTTAAAGTCATAATAAAATTTTGTAAATTTATAAATTTACACTTAACTCTAATACAATTTTTTGTAAATTATAAACCCACTAAAGTTTTATTAATTACTCCTTTATTTTTAAGTTTTGTTTTAATAAAATTTGATACACATGATATTTTTATGTGTTGTTTTTCTTATCAGATTTCTTCATCAAAATAATGCCAATTTTAGAAGTATTTAAGCTTTTTAATTAAACATATATTCAAAAATAATAAATTTTTTGAAGCATCATACTTAATAAGGAAAGATTTTTTTTAAACGCAAAAGTCCTCACTTTTCGTTTTCCTTTACTAAGTAAAAGATTTATAATAAAAAAATTATAATTTTTTTTAAAAGGTAATCGGAATCCCTTAAGAAGTGTATGGATATCCGAACCCAAACTTTAATATTTTGGCTTTCAATTAAGAGATTTGCTAGTTAAACCATACGTTTTGAAATAAAGACTTTCCACCATGCGTTTTAGTTTGTATGTAATCCATTATTTTGCTCTAGAATTGTATGGGGGTAATTAGCTCAATCTGAACACTCAAAACTAATTATATTCCAGTTATAAACGCGACAATCGAATAATCATCTTGTCACCTAAAAAAGACGTAGATCTACTAAATATGGAGTACAACTGTCAACTTGTCACATCGATCACAAATACTAGTAACAACAAAAATGAACCAACATCAACCCATTAAAATAAAATAAAGTTATTTACTGTAGTTTGTTATAGATGAGAGGCAAGATTTAGTGCGCTATATAAACACAAATTGGCTAGATGCAATGGTCAAGATCGGTTGCAAATTCTGTTGCAAACGCTCTTTGCAACGGAATATGACTGATGCAAAAGGCATCATGCAAATTATTAGCACCTATGTTTTCACACTTTAAAGTTGTGAGTTGAAAAGTTCACACTTAGTTTCTGTAGTTTGTGTGAACAAAATGGGTGTAGCAAATAATTTCACACTTGTAAGTGTGAAGATTTTTAAAAAAGTTCACACTCTTAAGAGTGAAGATTTTGAAACAATATGATTTTAAAACAACTCCTCACACTTTTAAGTGTGAATAATTTTTTCACACTCATAAGTGTGAATATGTTCAAAAAAAAGTTCCACGTATAAAATGCGAGAAAAAAGTGAGAACAAATGACCACTTTGTTGTAGTAAATTTGTTTTGCAACCGACTTGTAACAGGCAAAAAATTATTTGCAACGGCCTTGCAACGGAAGAAAGGTTGGAAATTAAGGACTTCTATGCAAAAAGAAGATTTTGCAACCTAAACATATTTGCAACAGTAATTATAAGAAAAAATTTACAACGGTAAACTTTTGCAACAAAAAAAAAACAAACAAAAAAAAAAAATAAAAAAAAAAAAAGATTTTGCAACCGCAGTTTGTGCAACAAAAGGCAAGACTAAAATTTTGCGACTCAACATTTTCTTGCAAAACTCGTTTAAAAATTGGTTTCAAATACATAACTCGAGTAATCTAAAACCTAATATATTTCAATACATAAATCATACCCCAAATTAAATAATCATAAAAAATCTAAATGTCAAATACAAATTGCGATGAACAAATCCAACCGAACAACAAGTTTTTATATAATAAGGGTAATGTAACAACGAAGCAATACCAAATCAAACAAGTCTATACTAGGGAAGAAAAAGTTGGAGGTTGATGCGTATAAGTGCTCACGTCTCAACAGCCGTCCCAATCATTTGCTTGTTCATTTCTTCCTTCATTTCTTCTTTCATAGTCAACTCTTGAGAATGAAGTTTTTATCCATACTACTTATGATCCGCATGCCTTTACAACATTTCAACCTATTAAAAAACCAAAATTTAAACCATTGCAACTCTCGTCAATGCATAACCCAAATAAAACTTACCTTGAACTACCATAAAATAGCTAATCGATCATAAGTGCATATACAATTATTCTGAAAAATAAATCTAGCAATCTAACTTGAATAATGAACTAGTATACAAAATCATAAAGAGGTGTTAGTGCAAATATTACGGTATTTAATCTATACGATCTCTTTACGTTTTGGTAATGACAAACATGCGACTTGTAATACGTAACGTAAAGTGCGCAAGTTACTCGTAATCACAATCCAATAATGCATACATGCAACAACATCTCTTAGACGTCTCAAGTATGCAACCAAGACGGACATGTTTTACTCCCGACGTAAATCACTTAAGGTATGTACAAACAAGTATTAAACTTGTAGGTTGATAAAAAAATAAGTTTTTGTCTTAAACTTTACTTTTATAAAAGTAACACAAAACTTTTCAAAACTAATTAGAGAAACAAATTATTTTGAATTATAAAGAAATGTTTTATGTTGTAATTATTTCAAAATTCAAAATCTGGTTCTTTTCCCCCCAAAACATGTTACACTTTTACCAGACAAGTTTGTCACCACAAAAAGACAAAAACAGGAGCGTCTGTCGGGGCGGTCCCTTAAATGCCGGCGGCCCCCTTAAATACCGGCGGCCCCCTAATATATCTGGACCGCCGTTTCCTGACAGACAGTTTTTTTCCAGCTCCCTATAAATAAGTGGGTGCACCTCAACAATTTTACATAACATATGTACGAACTTGTTTCCAGTTCTTTCTCTCTCTAGATCTCACTAAATCTCTCTAAACCTTTGATCATTTAACTTGTTTAATCTTGGTTAAATGTGATCCAATCTTTTATCCTTTCCTTCTTTCCTCAAGTGCAAGAGAAGAACTTTCGTCACCGGTCAAAAATACGAAGTTTATTGTAGTCCTAGTTAGTTCATTTGTACCATATGTTAACTATAGATCGATTCCATGTCTTTTTCAATCTTTAGTAGTTGTAGATCTGAATGGTGTGTACATTCGAAGGGTTGATTGTTGGTATGTTAGTATCAATATGAGCCATAAGACTACATTATTGTAATTGTATAGGTTTCTAGCTAAGATTAGGACTCGACATTTAGCTTAGTTTTGAAAAATAACGTAAGCGACCGGGTTTGGGTGGGGGGGGGGGGGGGGGGGGGGGGGGGGGGGGGGGGGGGGGGTTTATGTTTTAGGCCATAATACACAAGGTTTGTTATGGTGGACATTAAACATAACGGTTGAGTTGTACCCGAAGAAGACTCGACATCTAGCTTAGTGTAGGATAAATAATGTAAGCGCTTTGGTAAAGTGTTTTCTCCCCAAAAAAGGAGCTTGTTAGTAGTGAAGAACTCTCGAGTTGGATACCTGGAGGAGTGGAAGTAAGGCGAAGAGGACTTCGGACCGAACCACTATAAATCATCGAGTTCGAATTGTGTTTTTATTTTACTTTCCTCTTTACTTTATGTGTTGTCATTTATCCTTGATTTTTTGTTTACTTTTACACTTGCCTGTCTTATGATTGTTGCATTGTTGTGTATGTTTGTTTAGTCATGGTTTTGGTAGCTCTTTGTAGTAAACATTATGAGTGTGGTTATATTGGTAGAATATGCGCTAGTTATTTTAAATCCATTATCGACACTTCTCATATTGCGTCAAACTTGATTGGTGATTTGATACAAATTATCTAGTTCAAAAACCTCTTCTGGAGTCGTCCCTTAATAAAGGCGGCCCCCCCTGATGTACTACGGCCCCCAATATATTTTATGGACCGCCGCAAGAGTCATGTAATACGTGATATAAAAGTTTAAAGTATTTGAAAGTGAAACGTATTCACCCCCTTTACGGTTTCCACAATTGGTATCAGAGCCACGTCGCTCTAGTTTTCAAAACAAATGGTTTTTAAAATAGAGTACGATTCATGTATCAAATTACCCATGAAGAGGGATTAAATATAAAAAGTGTTTTGATGCTTGATTCGTATTAGTTTTGTTGTTAAAAATACCTCGTATACTAGCTTGGCTGAAAATACTCAAAAAGCTTAGAAGGGTAAAAAACTTCTTAGAAAGTCAAGGAGTAAAAATATTCTAAAACACGTGTTTATGCCTTGAACAACTCTCTGAGTCAGTATGTCCCTACATTAAGTTACCAAATGATTTTATACAAAAAACGTATTTTTGGGTCACTTGTGGCGGTCCCATAAATGTCCGGGCGGCCCCCTAATATATCTGGGGGCCGTCACCTTTATGGGGGCCGCCTGTCTGTTTCAGCAGAATTTGGAAAACTTCAAAAAATCATATATAATTAACTGTAAGTCTGTAGAAGTCGTGCTACCCGCCATTTCGAAGATAATTAAGTATACTTTCATTTAAAAATACTTCCAAGTCTTTATTCTAAAGTTAAATAATTCAGAAATGCAAAATACTACATAGCGATCAAAACTTTAAGTTCCGTTTTAATGTAAAACTTGTATTTTACATTTACCTTTGAGTCGAGCATTTCTAATTGATATACATTGAAAAATAGTGTATTTTCAAAATATTGATCTAATTAATTTTTTGAAATGGTAAGAAACAATTTTTTTTTCAAATCAAATCAAGCAAAGTAAAACATCGTTTATATCTAATACACAAAACAACAACGAATATCCTTAGTGTGGTAGTGCTATATTGATAAAGATGTGTTACTTTTATTTCAACGTGGTTAATAGATTAATAAGTAAATCATTTACTGTTTGAAATTGACTAATTTATACTCTAAACACATGTGCCTGTATGCATTTGTATGTTCTAGTTTTCCGGAGTTATGCCTAATAGGAATTACGCTATATTTCTTGCGTTAAGATGCCAAAATTGTTTGTGCATTGCATATGGCATAGATCATTATATTTACAAGTGTTACATAAACATCTTGTAAATCATTTTGAGTGTAGTAACCCACTTATGAATGAGATTTTAATAGTTTGTCAAGTGTGTGGAAAAATAATGTCCTAAGATCATATGTTAAAACCCATCATTAAAATATTTCAACACATTTATCACTCTTCCAACCAAAAGTCTAAATATTTTCATGCACTTCGATTGTTGATCTCGGTTGTTACACAAAATAAAAGGAATTGTATTAATACATTTGGTAATTATGTAAAAGAAAATATATATTTTAAACTTTGCCTTGGGCTTGCATTGGTTCTTAAACACACAATAAATTATTATTCTTTTTATAAACGTAAAATAATTTTAACAAAAGATGGTGTTGTATAAAAATGTTAAGGAAAATCATTTATAAACTCATAAATGTCAAACAACAATGCATTCTATACATATCAAGCAAATAGTTTTTTCGCACAAGCAAAATATATAACAATCTAGAATTAAGAAGATAAACTTGTCATTATTCATCAACCGACACTTACAACTAGTCCTTAGGATTAGGGAACCACACATGAAAATCTTTATTGTCTTCTTTTAAAAAGAGTGTCGTAAGGGTTAGGAAAGATTTCGAATAATATACAACTCATTATTCAACTATGATTGATGTTATTATCGAATCTAATGACAGTATTTTTCGAGTAGGGACAAGAAATCAGATTCTTATTTGTCTAGCTTTAAGATTATATCAAAAAATACAAGAGATATTATCTTAACCTACATACGCAATACACGGATTGATCTAAAATAAATCAAGACGAATAAAGAATAAGCATCGGATTCATAACTCACACTTGTGTAGATGAGTCCCATATAGAGTCCTACTTGGTTTTTTTCCCAAATATAAGTTTCTGTTTTATTGTTTCCAAATATTTGGCAAAAATATGCATAAAATACACAATGAAGTAGGATTGACGACTTGAATATTTCATCCGAAATACTCAAGTAATTTATCTTGCAATGCAATTGGTAAAGTCATTGTTTTCGAAAAGCCAAACATGAGCAAATGCACAACATATGTAACTTTGCTCAAACAATTCAAAAGCACAACTCAAAACTCAAAACTCAAACTCTCTTCTTATCAAAACTTTCTCTTACATTACCAAATAAGCATACTATTTCTTCTTCACCAAATGAGAACCTTTAACCATCTAAGGTTAGGACTAGGAATAATTGAACATATTCCACAAACTATTCTTGTGCTTTCTTTCAATGAGTGGGCGTAAGATGATTTCAAATATGAAGATGAACTATTATTCAAGACGATAAATCAATCTCATCATTTCAATTCTAATTACAAAATTAGAATATGAACATAAAATCGAGACTAGGATTTATCTAGATAACGGAAATATAAATCAAATGACCATAGATATTTTCCCGCTCATACTCATAAAATGTCAAAAACTATGTATATTATACATAACAACAAATAGTTTTTCGCACAAGTAAAATTTACAACTAATCTTGGGATTAATGGAACACACTATTTAAATATTTATCTATTTTCTTTTAAATGAGTGTTCGTGAGGGTCAAGAAAGATTTCAAGAATATATCAATTCATTATTCAAATTATGGTTGATATATTTATCGAATCTAATTGACAAGTTTTTGAGTATGGACAAGAAATCGGATTCTTATTTGTTTAGTTTCAAGATTATATCAAATTATAATAAAAGATATTGTCTTGCATCTACATACTCAATCACACTAGATTGGTATGAAAATAATTGCATCCGTTTGTAGATGAAAAGAATATGCATTGGATCATAACTCACACTTGTATTGATAATGCCATATTGAGTCTACTTGTCCAGTAGTTGTGTTCCAAATATTAGTCTAATATGTTTAATACATGCATGAAATACATAATGAAGTAGGATTGACAAATTGGATGTTTCGTCCGAAATATTCAAGAAATTTACATTGCAATGCAATTGCTAAATGTGTCATTTCCGAAAAACCAAACACGTTAAATATCACATGTGACAACTACACATGTAAGATGACTAAATATAAGACATCCATTAAATCAAGCAATATGTAATCGAAATTAATCAACCTATAGATCTTGAACAAAAGATTAAAACATCTTGCTTACGCTTATATTAGAATTCCACACATCTTGATTAGGATTATGCGAACCGGAATTAAAGTATGATTAGTTGAGTCATATTAGGTCCTCTATGAAAAGATAATACAAATTTTATCTTTGCTACACTTCATTAGGCAAATATAAGAATTCTATTTTGTCTAACATGAGAATGACTACTGGAGAATCTATTGCACTAGAAATTCAATTTGACCTAACGGTTGAATTGCTTCCAAGGTGAGTGAAGTTGGGTTCGGTGTATAACCCGTAAAAATGGTCGTGTTTAGCCTGAATTGAGCACCACTAGTGATAGTCTCATACTCATTCTCTAACTTGATTAAATGGCTCTTCCTAAATATGCCTAAGGATAGTATACATCGATAGAGTTTGTATATCATTAGGAGTGCACAATAAGCATTTAGAAATTAGGCCTTTTCTTAGTCAATCCAAACACAATGCAATTATATGTCTTCTTGATTATCTTGATGCTCAATGTTTAATTGCTTAGCTATTAAATACATGTCTATTATAAAGGAGTTCATCTTATTCTAGCAATCTAGATAGAATATCTCTTAGCTTATCTAAAATGAAACATGCTCCTAAATGCTAAATGCTAATATGTTTTGTATGCGTCATTTTACATGACTTACGTGTTAAATGTGCATTTACACTATATTGATTTGATGCATAACGAATTAGATATGCCTATCTCAATTAACGTTTAATGTCATATAGTTTTACACATTAATCTTATTGATTATTGTGTGGATGCATGCTTAGATAAACTCGCATACCTATATGTCTTATGCTTATAGGTATAGATTTCTTGACACTAGAATTTATACCCTTATTACATGCGAACCTTAGTATCACAATCCGATAGGTCATAATAGTCTCTAAATGGTCTTAAGTTTCTTAGAGTCTCCACTCACACATTCCCTTAATCATCATCTCGTTCTTTTCAAAATGATCTACTCTTTCGTCAAGGTAAGGTTAGATAAAAATCTAATACACCTCTAAGTAGGTTTGACAACTTAAATATTTCGTCCGAAATGTTTAAGTATTTTTAATTAGCGAAATGCAATTAAAATATCACTCATTGTTCATGTCAAATTCGTTTCACAAAAACCTTAATCATGCCTCTATTATAAAATAGATGGTTAATACCTTCCGTCCACCTTTTCCGCTACTACCTTTAAGATAACCTCATACCTCGTAGTATGATTGTTCTATGAACATTCACAATGCTCGAGAAGAGCTACATAACTTCGTGGATGAAGTTCGTTGTATGCTAACCATCATTTGTCTTGACATTGTCAAGCTCATCGCTTGCGTCTCTATTCTTCTTCATTTATTCTTTTTATTCCTCAATTTATGTCCGGATGAGCACGAATTTAATGGGAAGGGATAACACACTCGTTCACCTATAACTTCTACCATACACTCAAACCTCATAACCATAAAACCTCATAACTAGTTCTAGTGCATCCCAAACCACCAAAGTGAATTTCGTAATGAAAGGCATCTCACCCTCATATCCCGACAATCATAAGCATGTGTGCCTATGTTGTCAAAAGTCAAGTGAATTTCGTAATGAAATGCATCATATCCACTTACTACTAAGTGAAGAACACAATGAAGACATTCAAGCTTCAAGTGTTATCGAGTCGTCACATTGTCGCGACTCTTACTTTTTCATCCACATGTCACCACCATGAAAGAACCACCAAATCATTTCCACTTCTAGCAAGTGAAGAACACAAAGAAGACATTCAAGCTTCAAGTGTTATCGAGTCACCACATTGTCGTGACTTTTACTTTTTTCATCCACATGTCACCACCATGAAAGAACTACCAAATCATTTCCACTTCTAGCAAGTGAAGAACACAAAGAAGATATTCAAGCTTCAAGTGTTGTTGAATCATCACAATTGGTTTTTACCATGAAGGTAATACCACCTCATTTCACAATCATACTACCAAAGCAACTCTTCATTGATTTAACAAATGAAGACACCAAAACCCCATCACCCAAACTTCAACTATCATCACCAAGTGCTCCTAATGCACCTTTCAAAACACCATCAACCAAAGGCACTTCATCTTCACCCATTGACTACACACTCTACTATAAATACAACCTCATTCTCACCATCATCATCACAACAATCCACCTTTGTCAAACGATATATTCATCTAAACCACATTTTCAACCTTTAGCCATCACCTTCCCTTTCCATTCACGCTCATCCTTCTTTGTTTCAAAGAACATATCATTTTCATCTTTATTTTCTTTTACTCTTTTAGAGTATATCTCGCCAAGATATTCGATAACATTCGTCTAGGTTCAAAAGTTACATTTAGAATATGTTTACTCAACAAATCATCCTTATCGTCAAACATTGAGTTCGACCTAAAGTCTTACGATAATGTTCATCCTTAAACACCCCAATCATGAAAAGCATACATAATGCTTAACCAAGAAACCTTGATTAGGAATCTCTCAATACAACCCTTGATAAAAGTCTATCCGAATTCAAATCATTATCTTGGTTAGATGATGATATTCTTAGTAACATGTCTCTCAAAATACGTTAACACTCATTATCCAAATGGCATCTTAGAAGAAGTCATTCTCATTAGCGTGTCAATCAATAAACGAATTTTGTTCTCGTTTATTAAAGTCGGTACAATATCAAAGGGTGTTGGTCGATTCTTATTCCTTAAGCATGTGTCGTCGAATCTTGTCATTGGTTCCTAAAACATTTCCATGTCTTAAGCATTCATCATATTTTTTGGTTTTAGTGCCACACTTTAGAGTGCATATACCTAAAACATACATGATTTGTTCCCCACTAAGTGTCTTGCATATATATCTATCATCATCATTATATATATGTTCATTTTTCTACTAACTTTGTTTTGTAGCACTTTTCGATAACTTGATTTCTTGGTGCCCCAATCAAGGGGGAGCATACACCAAGGGAGAGCATTTGCAAATGTCCAAGCCATTACGTTTGCAACCATTTAAGACATCTACAAATTTCTTGATATGTGTATTTCATCCCTATATATTTTTTTGTTGCACGAAACTAACCATTGACGTAGGTTAAGAGTTTGCAACTAATTTGATACATGGATCCGCTTAAGTCAATGTTCAAAGTCTATACATTATCTTCATTTTTGTTTTGACATTTTTGATTGAAGAGTTGAAGAGTAGTAAAAGTCTCGTCTTGGAGTCCACATTTTTGTTTTGACAAAAGGGGGAGAAGAAGTGTAAACAAGTAACTTATACATTTTACTATGAGTTATAGTTT
>BQNB010113944.1:6464-21845 GCA_026074375.1 Tanacetum coccineum
GGAGAAAAACTCTTCTCATGAATCCCGGGGTCGAAAACTTTGTCCTCGGTAATCAAATCATCAATTGGAGCATCGTACAAAATCTTCTTCCAGTCATTTTCTTTTGATTCTAGATCAAATAAATCATCATTCTCTTCTCAAATTCGAAAAGAGAGTTCGAGTAAATTTTAACATCTTCCGGAACGTCCTCATCGGATAGTGACTCGTTATCACTAGAGGTAAAATCATTAGAATTGAAAAGAGGGTTAGAGAAAGTCACGGATTTTTCCTCAAAATGGGAGAGAAATCATCACTCGAAGGTAAAACGTTCTCACTATCACTACCGGATGTATCCTCGGACTCTCTTGGGATTGGAATAAGATCCTCAACACTAGACTTTATGAATTCGTTCGATTCCTTTTTAGGAATAGTGCTAAGTTCCTCATTCCTCATTATGAGAGAGTCCTCGGGCTCCATAATAGAAGACACGGGTGCTAGAGCAATAGACGGAGAAATTTGAGGCATATCTTTTAAAGGAATAGATTACTCCTCGTCATCATCGTCATCATCGTAAGTAAAATTGAAATGTCTCGAAGGCTCAGGAGTATGAGTACTAACATTAGCCGCCTGCTTTCATTGAATTACCATTTCACAAAATGATTGCACCATGTTGAGAATTTCATTATTTGACTCTTCTAGTTTATCCCATATAACGTGCTCATCACTTATCCTTTGCTGATTAAGATCTCCTTGATGATTGATGAAATACTGCGGGGGTTAGTCAAAACCGGAATAGTTAGAATTATGCTCAAAGTGGTTTTGAATCATCGGTTGACATTGAAAACGTTCATGAGGACCTTCATAGTTTTCACAGCAAAGATATTGTTGAGAAAAACTCGGTGAATTTTGTGGATAATAATTATCACTAAATTTTTTATTATAGCACGGTTCCTGCTCATAGACAAGCGGTAACTGTGGCGGACAATCAAAACCAAAGTGAGAATCGTTCCCACATAACTCACACGAGTATGTCTCGTACTGGGGCTGTGGAGGTTGGTTGAAGAAGTTCTGTGTTTCATTATAAGAATAAGGATTTGGGTCATAGACAAACTCATTTCCGGATCCTACATTGCTACAGCTCGGACAATTTCCACCATTAAACGGAACTCCACACCACGAGCAATCAAAATGGTTATACGAAGACATGTCGAAGAATTAAACGGAATAGAGGATAAAGAAGAAAAGAATTAAATGAAAGAAGAGGATAAAGGAGAATATTTTTGAAAAAGTTTTTTATAAAAATAAAAAATATATATATATTTTTGGTATTTTTAATATTTATAAAAGAAAAATAAAAATAAAATAAGAAAAATATTTTTGGATTTTTATATTTTTATAAGAACGAAAATAAACTTTCTGAAGAAAGGATCTTCAAGGCTCGAACACAAACAATCCCGTAAAAATCGCTACACCTCTCCCCGGCAGCGGCGCCATTTTGATGTGGTCGTTTTCACACGCGTTTTTATCAAATAAACCCTCAGATATATAATATATATATAATACATATATAATACGCAAGCTAAGTATCATACAAATTATTCTTAGGAAAGAATAAAAAGTAATCAACACGGGTGTCGTTCTCCTCAGCGAGAGGTGAATGGAAATCTAGGTTCAAGTTGTAAATCGAGCTTGATTGTCTTTCAAGTTTTTGGTTTTGGTTTTAAACTATTTTTATACTAAAAATTAAACTAATATTAATTCTAAGATTTATAACTACAAGATTATACTAAAAATGATCTAAAAATATAAATGACGAAAATGCTTAAAAAGATATAAATGACTAATATGCTTGCTAAGTGATGTGAAAAGTTCATTAAGTGTGAATTAAGGTTCATTAACGAATTAATGTCCTTAGAAAAGAATTTTATCTCACAATGTTGGCTTATTTTGATAAAAACCTCTTAAAAAGATATTAATTACTAGATGTGACTATTTTTCTAGATTTTGCCCTTCAAAATATTTAAACCACAAATCTAAATAATCCAAAATTATTAATCAATTAAACCTTTTTCAAATCCACACTTAAATCCCAATTCATAATTTCACTTAACAAGCACTAATAAAACTACTCGCTACTCATAATGATCAAATAAGCAAAGCAAAATATTTTATACTAAAGCTACACTAAAGTATTGAAAAAGGATAGAAAATTGAACCGAATTGGAGACCCGCAATTAAACGTAAACCACCCGATTTAATAAGCTAAAGAAAATAATCAAATTCTATCTAGCTTATTAAACCCATAAGCTCCGCGCCTCGTGAGTTGACCGGTACCAAAAACACAATACAAAAAATTATAAACTGTTAACATAACAGTTTAATAACAATTCACCTTTGCAATCATAAACCACTTGGCCCAAACGAATCGTAGCCCAAACCAACAATGAACAAATACCCAAATGTGGCCCAAGATCATTCTTTAACCCAAATGAAAAATAAAGATGAAACCCAATAACAATTGAGGCCCTGCCGTTAACCAAATGAAGCCTAGTTGAAAATTTTGTTACAAACCAAATGCACACAAGATACTTATTAACAAGGCTGAACTAAAACTCATTAAACACCTAATAAGTGATTTAAAATAAACCAGAAACAATCAATCAGCTCGCACGAACAAACTGACATAAAGAAATAAGCCACGATTTTAAATGAATAAATCAAAAAGCATGCGTTGCTAGCACATCAAAAACGAGATTTAATCGCTTAAACACAAATTACTATAAAACTAGATATGTACCTTAAACTGACTAAATAAGCAAACTAAATTGAGCAAATATCATAACTAATTTAGTAACTAATAAAAGAACGACTAGGTAAACACCTTTAACCACAAACCTTAATTATGAAGATGAGATCTTCATAATAAACGACTAAATAAGCAAGTTACCTAACTAGATAAGCTCGAAACTAATCAATAAACCACATACAAATAGCAATAAGGATTTTTAGTAGCAATAAGCACATAAACGAATCATGTTATCAATCGAATAAGCAAATAAGCTCATAAAAAATATGATCTAGCACTTTAAGTTCACTCTAAACCAAATAAGCTATTCAGAAACGTATATAAACAGAAATTATTCAGAAACGAAACAAACACAACAATAAGCTATTTTCGAGCTTATTAAAACTTATTATCTCGAAAGGATCTTAAAAACGAGTAAGAATGAATTGAAAAAGCTTGGGATAGCTTATAGGAGTCAATCTAAAGGTTTTAAGAGATTTTGAAAGAATAAGCTGAGATAATAAACTTGAGGGGGAAAGTAGTTAATATTTAATACGACGTGAGTGAAATTAAGAACAACAAAATCGCATCAAAGGAATAAGCAAACCAAGATCTCCATTAAGCTCACAACATTCGTAATACAATATTTAGATAAGCTGATTATTACAACGAGATACAATAAGCATAAATTCGAGATAATCTAAAAATTAAACACTAATAAGCTACAAACCAAGAAAAATAAACTAAAACTATCATTTTCCTAATACCTCAAAAATGAGGGGAGCGAGCTAATATTTATAGCCACAAGAGGGTCCTTTTTGTAAATTTCTAATGATTACTAGCCAATGATTGGCCTAGAATTGAGCTCCCTCAGATTGATCGAAAGTTGCAGATCTGATCCACTGTTCACAAGACGCCAAATAGACATTTATAATTGCTTACATCATACGCCATTTTACGTCCCTTGGATTCTATGCAGCAAATGAATTGAGTGTTATAAAAATTTCATGCCACGTGTCGATATATAACTGGCCCCTCCATCACATAGTGCGCTGTCACATGATTTCATTTTTGATTTAATTCATTGTCACGTGACCATGACGACGACAACATATACATGTCAACATTTATAACATTTGATCATGGCCTTTTAAATGGGCGTAAGTTCATTTGGGCTGGTCCGGCCCATAAAATGGGTTACGGGTTGGCCCAATAAAATCCGAGGGCACCGTTAGGCTCGTTTTTCTGTGCTCTTTCCAATGGCATGCTCGAGAACTTTTCACGACTTTGTCTTGGCTTTGAGAAATAATTAAACTTGACCAAATTGAGCCGGATAATTCCCGTTTTTGCACCGTTTTCAATCCTTTTACCTGCAAGACATAAAAATACCAAACAAACATATTTGCAAGATAATTATCCGTATTTTAGCATTTTTAGTCTATTTTATAGTGTTTTACGAGGTATAAAAGATGTGTGTTTTAGCAATTATCAAGACGCATTTTTACTCTTAAGGTAGTTTCGATTTCAAAAACATTGAACAAATGCTCAAATGCACTTAAACAGGAGATTGCAGTAGAGGTACAGTAGATGTTAGAAATTTTGAAGTCAATGGAAAGCAAAGTTGATGATCAATCAAAACAGCATGAAAATTTTCAAAATGAAATTGATCAACTTTTGGAAGCATCCTTAGAAAGAGATGTTAGGGATTGTGTGATGATTTGTGTTAAACAACAGAAAAATGAAATGTTGTTAAACTAGATGGAGAAAATCTCAAATGACTCCAAAGATATCTACGCAAATTTGCTAAAAAAACCAAAATTCTTAAAAATGATTTTCAAAGATCTCAAGCTCAAAGCATTAATTTTGAATTACAACTGCAACATTAGAAAGAGAAAACTACTTATGATATCTCTTGGAAGTCAAAAATCAAAACGTTGAATGGTTAGAACGTGTCATTAAATATTCAAGTTGAATCTTTGCTCCAAGAAAGAGAAAATATAAAACTTGAATATCAAAAGCTTTTCAACTCAATCAAAACGACACGCGCTCAACATAAACAGGAAGGTAATGAGTTAATTTAAAATGTAAATCAAATACATATGCATATGGTGATGTGCGTTTTATGAATCAAGATCTTTTGATGACAATTTCGGAGCTCAAAGCTAAGCTTAAAACTTTTGAAAAAGAGAAAAATGTGAACACTAAGTTTGACAAATCAAAAACCTTAGGGAAACTAATATGTGTAACACCGATGAACAAAAACACAGAGTTTAAGGCTAAGAGGGTTTCTAAGGTTGAGGTTAAAAAGGATGAGTCAAAACAACTAGTCACTCATGTTATAAACCTAAAAATGAGCAGGATAAGAAACAGAATGCGAATGTAATCGCACGAGGAATGTATAGAGTCATACAAACATATCACACATGTTAGTTTCTAAATCTAACACGTTTTCTTCTAATTCTACAGGAGTAACAAGTTCTAGTAGTGTTAGAAGACTAGAGTCTAAGGACAATAATTTGATGAAAAGAGTCTTGCCGAACACTAATTCTAAGACCACTTCTAAGGATGTGAAGAATTCTCAAAGTAGTGTTAGTTTAGCTTCTAATAAATGTGATACATTGAATTCTAATGTTTCTACATCAAAGGCAAATGTATTAAATGCGAAAACTATAAACGTTATGAATGATGGTTCGAATCTTATATGTGTTGCTCGTTATGCTTTGTCTATGAATTCTAGGGTGAAAAGAGCCTTGTTTACCTCCCTTGTAGTAGCAAAATCTAGTAAATTAGAAGCTACTCCCCTAGTTGCAAAATCTAGGTTTAGTGTTGCTACACCCCTAAAATCAACAAATAAGGTCTCTCGTGCATCTTCACTAACTCCAGAATCTACACATAGTAGGACACTTAGCACTTACATGAAAAACAAAATTAAAATGATAAGGAATTGGCAGAAATGGTTTGAAAACTAATCAAGTTTTAATTGGTCACCTAAGAGTCTAACTCCACAAACATCATCAAGTGTTAATAAGAGTAGAGCTAGTGCTAAAACTCACTATAAAACACTGGTTACCAAACAACAATGGGTAGCCAAACTGTATACTCCATCCATATTTTCTTCATGTGATTCAGGTGATTCAGCTCATCCTTTGGTTTGTTGATAGCGAGTGATCAAAGCACATGACTAAAAATCTTAAACTACTAAGAAATTTCTTTGAGAAATTCATAGGATTAGTCTGCTTTAGTAATGATCACTTTGAGCAATCACTGGATATGGAGACTAGTATATATAACAATATCATACAAAATACTACGCTAGAAAGTTTTAGAGAGAGTGTAGAGAGAGTTGGGATGTGGGTGATGAGGAGAGGAGAAGGAGAGAAAGAAAGAAATATTAGATTAGAAGAAAGAGAAGAAATCATCAACCCTTAACCCTTCCTTAGCCCTCCTTTTATAGGAAGGAAGAAGGGACTAGGAAGCAATTAAGGGTTATTACATATTACAACGTAGTCCTTCCCTATTTGCACTACTTAATCTCTATTCTATTAATCTTTGATAAATGGCCATGTAATCAACACTTTTCTATGTTTCTAACAATCTCCCCCTAAGGGATGATTACAAAGGCCTTACAAAAGTACGGGGATTAACAGTCTTGGGTCTTCCTCCAACATACTCCTCTAGCCTTTTGAGCTGCTCTTTATGCCTGATTATCTCGTCAATCTTCTTTAGCATCTCTTTTGAATTCTTGACATCATAGTCTGTCTAGTCTCTTCCCTTCAATCTTTTGTTGCCGCTACCCAGCTTGTTGTTTGACAACATGTCAATCAGATTTTCTTGAATCTTTAAAAGTGTACCATCACTGAACTTCTACACTTCACTTAGCTTCATGAGGGATTTTATGTTGTATTGGTTAAGATATACGACCCCCATATGTGTTGCAGTCATCATGAATGGTATACTTTGGTCGATTCCTTCAAAGAACATTATGGGTTTGGTGAGGTTGAGAGTTCTTTGATAGCTTTCCACTCCAAGCTGAATATCTTGTACCCTGTTCTTGATCATTATTCTTCTGATTAACATGAGAAGAGCATTGTTTAAGTCTTTTACAAATTCTAATGGGAGACGGTGTAGCTTATCTTGGACTTAGAGCAAGTACATGTCTTCAACATCGTTCACATTAAGTCTAAGTAGATCTGCATAGCTGAATTCATACTCTTTATTATCGGATCTCCTGACTACAATTTATGGTAGAAAACCATAACCCCATTTCTTCTTTACAAGTATATGAACAACTGATTTGATCCTTAAGTCTGAATAGACGTTTCCTTTGGTTACGGCACTCATTCCTGCTTTGAAGAAATCAATTTTGTCCTCTTCCCAATGGCGTATACCATTAAGAGCTTCAAAGTGATAGCGACGAACTTCTTTGCTCCATCTTTTAGGGATCCTATCCTCAATACCTTCTTTGTAGTATCTCACTGCATAATGCTTAGTAATAGAAGTAGTATACTTCTCTTTTATGCTGAGATCCACAAGGTAAGTGTAATCATTGTTATAGAAGCAAGGATGTGGTTTTGTACTTTTTGACATGTGTCATTCAAATGATCTGGGTTTAGAGACATCTCCTTCATCACTATTCCACTAAGCTTCTGAGAATACTGTTGATTTGAGTTGACTAACATGGTATTCGAGTTCCACATCATTGTTGTACTATACCTTTAGCCATTCTAATCCTGCGCCTTCGAGATCTGCTATTGTAAGCTCGTCCTTCTGGATCAGTTCTTTAAACTACTTTGCTATGGCGACAGTTGATGGTCCAAGAATATGATTTTCATCCTTATCAATGTCTGATTTCAAGAATAAATCAAACCAGGTTGTTATCCTTTTAGCTAACCTTGACTTCTTTGGAAACCATTCTGGGTTGTAATGTCTTTAGATAAGGATATCTGCTTTGTCTAGGGGTTTCACAGCCGGTGTATCATCTTGTACTATAACCATGAGAGATCTATTTCGCCTTGATGATCTAGAAGAAGGTTCGCCGACATTCTTTTAACGTTTCTTCTTGTTCTCCCCCTCATGATTATTAGGAGGATCCTGATTATCGTGAGACCTTTTATGAAAGGATGATGGTGCAGCTTGAGCATCAAGTGCATCTTGATCGATAATTATGGATTCATAAAGGGTGTCGTAAAGTTGTTGATGAGTGGTATGAGTGTCATTTGACTTGTTCAAGTAAATTCGGTTCAATAGCTTTAACATTAAGTCCATTTATGAGAGATCATCAGTGGAGGTGCATGATTGAGTGAAGAGATTGATTTGATTTGTTTTCATAACTTTGAGCACAGAGGTGTTAAGGCGTGGCTTAACATAATTTGCAATGGCATCTAGGATTTGAGTAGGTAGAAGCTTTTTGATTTATGTCAGAACTTTTGCTTGCACAGCTTTTTCAAATGCTTCAGAAACATTGAAACTTGTGAGATCTTCCAGCTTCTGATCATATTCTCTGAATTTTTATACGACTGCCTTCTTGAAGTCGATCTTCCTCATATTCTTTTTCACCTTTTGCATCAGCTTCTTTTCTTTGGCTTGTAGTGAGCTTGGTTAGGGAGTTGTTGTAGGATAAAGAATTTTCTTTGCTGGTAGAAATGGTATATGATGAGCATTATCGTCCGAGAACATTTCCTGCATTAATGTTTTTGTTGTTAGAACATCTACATGTATACTAAGTGGTACTTCGGATGCATCTGATATATAGCTTGTTAGCTCAGGATTTCCCTCTAGGTTATGCACCACTGAGGTTGTTTGAGCATTAGTATACACTAGATGACTCATAAAATTTGTCAATTCATTTGCAGGTGTTTCATCTAGCATGGTCTGAATGAAGTCTAGTGAGGAACTTGTAACCGTCAGACTGAGGTAGGTAGTATTGGGTGTTGCAGTAGACTTGTTATGCATGAGCACTCCATACCTTTGAGCATCATCATCTCCATGTGGATTATCATCAGATAAGTCCATATCAGATTTGGCAGCATCATCAGTTTCATTTCCACTTTCCTTTGATTTTTCTAAACTTGAAGAGTAGAGTGTTGCATCACTAGTAGTATTTGATGAATCATAGTATTTGTTTTGAGTAGCACTTGATCCTTGACCTATAACTGGTTACTTCTTTTTCCTTAAACTCTCTATTCTGCTAGCTTTTGATCCTTTCTATAAGTCTAACAATGACTGAACTACTGAATCTTTAACTTCGGGACCTTTGAGAATCTGTCCCCACTCATTGTACATATCTGCAATGGCTTCTTCAGTTTGGCTGTCAATTGTCAATTGACTCTTTCTATGTCATTGAGAGCGTGGTTCTTGAATACTGATGGAGTTTGCAAGTTCACCTACAACTGCTTCTTTAACGATAGTAAAAGATCCTGTTTTCCTTGGCACAACATCTTTTTTGAGTTTGTTGGGAACATTTGCTACTTGACCACCATAACACATAAAACATTTTCCTCTTTCACTTTTGATTGGAGATACGTGTTGCTCTTCTGGTTCATCAACAATTTTAACTTTCTCCCTTTCCACTTTCTTAGCCACATAATATTTGTACCCTACTTTCTTCTTGATTGCATTACTGATCATTGCATCAGGAACTTCCATTCCAAACTTGTAATCACCGTTAGTTGTGCTTAATAATTTGGTTATGGGATGATCATCTTGTGAACTATGCAACTTAGAGTCTGGTCTACGAGGAATACTTTTGTTGTGTGAAAGAAGGTAGTCAATGATAAGCTTGGTATAAAGAGGTATATGTAAATAGCTTAGCATTTTGATTGGTCTGATGATCTTTCAACTGTTTTTCCACTTCGCGAATTCGTCCCAAATTAATGTGCAACATCTAAATTGGCGGAGTGAACGCATATGCCTCATAATATCAAACTTATTAGAAGTCTAACTCATGTCCCAGCTATTTGTAGTTTTCCCGTAAGACATCTGTTGAGTACACTCAAAATAGCTCTCCATGGTTGATGAAGTCTTGTGGCGACCATTTTAGAAATGGCAATCAACTTTATTTCGGGATCTTCATCATAACCAAGTGTCTTAATGAATTCAAGAATTTGAATTTTTGAGGGAGGTTGGATGTAAGTGTTGTTGGGATCAAATGGAGGCATCTGCAATACGGTTCTGAGTAGTCCAGGTGTAAGAGTGAAAGTGTGATTGTCTAGTTCAAAAGTGAATGTAAGGTTATTTTTGTTGTAATTGATGGTTGTCTAAAATTGGTGTAGGTAGATGATAAGTACGGTTGTAGTTAAGGAAACCAGCTTGTACAGCTTTTGGTGCCTTAGAATTTCAATGACAAATATCAGCATTGTATCGGTGATATGTAAATCTAAAGCAACACGCTGGTTGTTCATCTTGATGACAAGTCTGTTAGCAGTTGGAACCCAACGTTCTTTAGCGATAATTTAGCTTCGAGATTTTTTTCTTGACAGGTTGAATTCTGAGAATAAAATTCAAAACTTTGATTAGATTCCATGAATACAAACTTACAAAAACATTTATTTCAATTTTTTGTTTTTTTTCACTCTGTCTGTTTTGTATGAGATTTTTTTTGTCATATTTAGTCATTTTCGGTTTTCATGTTTGCCTTTATTCTTGCTTTTGCTGACACAGAGTATTGCTCTTTTCTTTTCACATCCGATATTTATCTCTCGTTTGTTTTTAGTTTTCCTCACTTAAAGTTACGTTTCTTGGCTACTATCTCTTACGAAATAAAAGATGGAAGATTATGACCGAGAATTTTCAATTTTTTCCTGCTTTAAAAAGTGTTCAATCTTACCCATCTTTAGAGATAGCATCATTTTGTATGGAAGAAAACATTTTCAGTAACGATTGTTACGCATGAGAATTAGTTTTTCCTTTTAGTAAAAATAACCCTTGAGCCCGAAAAATACACGATTGCTAAAGGGATACATTATCACCTTTTAGGTGATAACTAGCCCTAATAGCCATCCTGATTTATCATTAACTCTTAGTCAAATTATTTCAAAGTAGACTCAAAGGATCTTTTGGTCTTGGAAATTCATTTTGTAAAGGCATTGTGTTATTTTAAAAATCAATAGATAATGACGTGTAAAAATCTATAGCAAAAATGTTTATAAAATCTGCACACATCATTACTATTATTTTTGGAAAATCATCTCAAATGAGATTAAGCGACTCGGGGAAACCACACGTAGTACAAGTACTAGTATAGTAATCCATTTTACTAGTAGGTTAATCGAGAACGAGCATGAGTATTATAAATACTACCTAGTGGCATATGTGTGGCACATTTTTTTGATATAAAAGTATTTGATTAAACTATTTTTGACATTTTCACAGATAACAGATAGAACAAGTATTCCTACATGTGAACATATAATCAATTTCATATCAAAAGAACTTAATAAGCACGGGATTGAGAAAGTCAAATTTGGTCAACGGTCAAAGTCACTGGTCAACGAAACAGTCAAATTCAACGGGCAAAATCCATAGACATGGTCAAACTAAGGCAACGATCTAATCATCTAAGTTCAAAGTTTTAAGATTAATTTTACGAGATATTAAAAATCTTATAAAATTTACACAATTATATATATTCGTTTTAATCCTACTTTAAATAATTCGTTCATTTTCGTGAAATTTAAAAAACGTTAGTATTTTTCTTTTTGAAAAAATTATTGAGTTTTAAAAACACTTTTAAAATTTGTAAACCTTTTGAATTATTTAAAATATTTTCATTTTGATATTTGAAACTTCAAATCTTTTAGTGTTTTATTGATAAAATGTTGTGAAAAAATATATCGTTTTGGTGAAACGCGAGACGAGGGTAAAAAAAAAGTCAAACTTGGTCTCGGTCTAATGTGCCTTTAAACCGGGTTAAATGATATTAATCGGTGGGCTTGAACACTAGGCAAAATGATATTGGGATTGAAACGGGCTAAAAGTCTTATTGGGCTTTAAATGGGCCAAGACAATTTTGGGTTTCAAACTAATGGGCTTTTGGTGGACTTGGACACGGACCAATGGCTCACGAAACACGAAGTTGTAATCGAACCAAGGTGACCGACCAAGGTGAGGTTTGGTTGAACCATGATGACCGACCAACGTAGGTCGGTTGGCCATGACTGACCGACTTTCATGGGTCGGTTGGTCTTGGCTTGCCGATCCATGGTGGGTTGGTTGGCAAGGTTCAACCGATCCATGAGGTTGACTTATTTTTGCTTGGTTTTAGACTTCAAGTCTTCGTCTTTAAGGTCTTTAAGTCTTGAGTCTTCAATTTTCACCAAAGTCTTCACATACATTTCATCAAACACTTAGTCTTCATCTTCAAAAATATATAGTCTTTGTGTTTAAGGCTTAAAGATTAAACCTTTTTAGTTCCAACTAGCAAGATTAATGATATTAATCTATCAAAACAACCAATTACATTCAAACAATCAAAAGAAACACACCCTTTGGGTGGTTCGGTTAGAAAAAAGGCACCAAGCACCCCTTTTTGATCAACTTAATCAATGATTTACTTTAATTTGAGCTAACACTAGTCTAGTATCATCATTATCTACAAAAACCCTCAAGAAAATTTTACATCTAAACACTTTTAATTTTTATGAACCCTAAATAAAAAACTATGATATTTCAAGATTTGTGAAAAGATGAAATAATTCTTGTTACAAGAATAATTAGAAGATGATTATTAATAACTTTCTTGTTTTACCTTTGATCAAAATTAGACTCTTTTTTGGTCTTGTGGTTTTGGCCGATCCTCAAGAGAGAAAGAAATAGGGAGGAGAAAATTTTTTGGTAAAATTTGTTGTGTGTGTGAGTGGATCGGTTGGAGGGGTATAAAAGGGAGGGGATTCGATTTTTGGCAAAACTAGTCCCTAGAGGTTTTAAACTCTTTTAAACTAAGCCTAAAGTTTAAGCAAGACCCCTAACATCTTAAATATAAAACTAGATCACATTTTAGGTCCTAAAGATATATAACTAATTAAAGTTACACTAATTACCCTTAAGTTTTAAACCTATTTTGAAAAAATAGCCTCGGAGTTAATCTCGTTAACTCCCCCTCAAACGATGACTAATTAATTAACTTAAACACTTTTTCAAAATTATTTTCACAATTATTTTTGAAAAAATTATTTTTTTGAAAATAATTTCTCCCCCTCAAATAAATATCTGTTTTCTATTTAAAGATCTGTAGAATTTGTTTGAGCGTTCAAAATCTCTTGGTTAAAAATTAATTTCTCCCCTTCAAACAAATACACGTTTTCTATTTTAAGAGCTGTAGTTGTTTAAGCGTTCAAAATTACTTGATCGTTTTTCCCAATTAAATTATGATGAATTATTTTTGAACATTTTTGGAAATTTTCATATAAAAGCTCTCGAACAAAGACTATAGTCTATTGAAAGATTTTTTGGATTTGTTCGAGCGTTCGAATTTTTTGAAAATCATTTTCCATTTAAATGAAAAAACTGATTCTGATTTCATTTCCAATATTTTTAAAAAATTAGTTTAACTCGAGCATGTTTGATAAACACATTTTGAGGAAAATTGCTCGAGATAAAGAAAATTAATCTTTTAAGGACAAAATGCACTCTTTGACGTACATTTTCCTTTTTAGAAAGCGCGAGTTGTGTAGCAAAATATACATAAGTCATCTTCTTGAGTTTCAAAACTTGGAATGTTTTGAATCTTTAAACTAAAGACCGAAAAGACTTCTCATTTTATTGTTAGGGATAACTGCACTGACAGCGTACAAATTTCCTTTTCTTTAGAACAGCGTTGTTTTCTGATATTTGAATAACAAGCCTAATAAAATTTGAGATGGCATGTATTTAAAATGTTTTAAACTTTCAGCTCGAACGTATCTCTACAATCCCGTGTCATTATTGAATGACATTTCTAAGGTCGTGGATATTATCGATTCTAAAAGACATGTCGAGTATATTTTCTATGGTTTTTGAAAATTTTCTGATTTTATATTTTGTTTTTGAAATTTTATATTTTATATTTTTGAAAATTTTTTGAAAGAAAGAAAATCTTTTTGTTGTCTAATCTACTTATAGTACTGTATATCCTATGTACTATACATGAAGTAGTAAACCGAGTTACTCTTCGTCTGACTCTGCAAGACGTTTCAGCTCTTCCGGTGTGATGCTTTGCATACCGAGGCGTTTGATCAGGAATTTAAAGCGTTCTCTTGCGAATGCTTTAGTGAAGATATCCGCCAGCTTATAATCGGTCTTAACAAAGTAGAGCTCAACAACCTTGTTTTCAACTTGCGTTTTAATAAAGTGGTAGCGAACTGCGATGTGTTTTGTCTTGTAGTGTTGCACAGTGTTGCAAGATAAGGCAATGGCGCTCTGAGAGTCCGAGTACAAAGGAATCTTGTTGTAATCAAATCCGTAGTCAGTTAACTGAGAACGCATCCATAGGATTTGTGTACAACAACCAGACAGGGAGATATATTCAGCTTTAGTTGTTGATATTCCAGTACACTTTTGCTTCTTAGACAACCAGCTTACTAGCTTTTCACCTAAAAATTATGCACTACCCGATGTACTTTTCCCTGAGTCTTGGCAACCTGCATGGTTAACATCTGCAAAAGTTGTTAGATTAAAACTGGTGTCCCTCGGATACCATAGACCCATATTAAGGGTTCCTTTTAGGTACCGAAAGACCTGTTTAACTGTAGTTAAGCGCTTTTTGGTAGGCTTTGCCTGGTACCGGGCACACATTAGACGGCAAACACTAGGTCAGGGCGACTGGCTGTGAGGTACATTAGGGATCTGACCATTCCTCTATAACGATTAGGGTCAACTGGAGTCCCGTTTGGATCCTCATCCAGTTTTGACTGTCCCACCATGGGGATGTCAATAGCAGCACATTGTTCTAAACCATACTTTTTGAGCATTTCAATAGTATATTTAGATTGATGAATGAAGATGCCTCTAGGACTTTGTGAAATTTGAAGTCCTATAAAAAATAATATTTGTACCATTATTGACATCTTAAAACGTTTGCTCATTAATTTTGCAAATTTATCACAAAAGATTGGATTAGAGGAAGCAAAAACTATGTCGTCAACATAGATTTATACCAGTATGAGATCATTTCCTTCCTTGCGAGTAAACAACGTTGGATCATTTGAAAAATTTCTAGCTGAGAAGGAACTTAGAGAGTGGGTCGTATCATGCGCGAGGAGCTTGTTTCAAACCATAAAGTGCTTTCTTTAACCTGAATACGTGATTCAGATGATCTTGATTAACAACCCTTCTGGTTGACTCACGTACACCTCTTCCTTTAAAATCCCGTTTAGAAATGCTATCTTTACATCTATCTGAAATACTACCATATTCTTGTGTGCATCGTAAGCTAATAATATTCTGATGGCTTCAATGCGTGCGACATGTGCAAATGATTCTTCAAAGTCGATCCCCTCTTCATGACGATAAACTTTAGCAACTAACCCAGCCTTATTTTTTAGCACACCGCCATATTCATCAAGTTTCACTTTAAAGATCTACTTTATACTGATGATCATAGCCCTGTCTAGTTTTGGTATTAACTCCCTGATTGCAGTGTT
>BQNB010113945.1:1994-21845 GCA_026074375.1 Tanacetum coccineum
ATAAACAAGATCTCATATTTCTTTCGTGTTGCATATCAAATTGATGACCATATAAAGATCAAAACCAAGAATAAAACCTCATCATCGATCTGTAAAGGTTTAACCCTCTTTCAATTTTCAAAGTTAAAGATGATTAATAACAATTATGTACCATCAATCTTTGGTTCGTTAGAAATTACAAGAAAAACACATGACGAACCCTACCCGAGATTCTCCAAAGGACCTTGAAGTCGCATGTCTTATGTGTTCTTCATGGTTGAAAGCAAGATAAATACGGGGAGTTTCAGTTTCGCTATGGAGTGATAAGGGAGTGTGAAGAGATGGAGTGTGTCTGCGTTTGATGAGAGAGATGGGATAGTCTTTTTGTGACTGCGTATTATTAGGTTAGGGTTAGGAGAAGAATTAAGGATTTGTTTCTGATTTATATCCCTAATGTATTGGTGGATCGGGTTAAATGGTTGTGATGGACCCGGGTTATAATCTTTGGTTGGGCCGGTGATATTGAATAACGAACGATGGGCCGAGATTTGTTGGCGATGGGCTGGATTAAAGTTTATAGGGCTTAATGTTTATGATTTACGTTAATTGTGTTAGTTTATCGGATTGAGCCGTGTAGTAAAACAATATCATGTCGGGTAAAGTATAAAAGACCAGGTTTTATTACTTGGACGGGCCGCTATTATGGTATATTTGTTTGAGCCGATATCCCTTAACAATCATAACACATCAAAAATTCACGAACAACAACACAACAAACACAATACATTACACTAAAACAATCCTTATCAAAATTCACCTTCACTCTGAATGGCTATTATTGAATTTTAATGCCTGCGGAGTTTTTGTACGATGTTATTTATTTGGGATTGAAGTAGGCTTTCACGAGGAGTGTACTTATTTCATCTTTGATTGTTTCTTTCTCCACAACGAAGATGACTTGTTTGGGCATATACGGTTTATGATGAAGTCTTGGATATCTATTTGCTTTTGTGATTCTTTCTCCCTATACCCACAAAGTAGCTATCACTTTAAGGAGTTACATTGTAGTACTCATTGTCTCACATAGTTGAGGAGATTTCAAAAGGTGTTGTATTTTTTTATATACTTTTGAGTGGGTATATGGTACTTAAAGATTTGCCTCTGCACCGCTCTTCGTCACATGGATAGTACAAGATTAAGTTACAACTCTGGGATTTTGCTTCATTCTCAAGTTTGTTTCATCGGGTTGTCTCCATTTGTGGTCATTAGTATTAGCTAGCAGAATAGATAAGGGGATTTAAATTGGGTTGATCAAGAGAGATGTGTTAAGAGAGTATGATTCGACATCTTCTCACAAAGTATTGCTTATGCAATCATGGGTTATGATGTTAAGTAGGTCGTTCCAGTTGATATAAGATGTACATATGTGTAGGATGATTCCTTAGTTAGTCATCATCCTTGAGGGAGAAATATGTACATACCGTTTAGACTACACAGAGGGATAAATTGCTTACACTCGGGACTTAGTTAACTTTGGTGTAGCAATTCACATCAGCACTTTCCTAGAGGGAGAAAAACACATATCCGTGTCTTAATTAATTTTGGTGCTACGGTTTCGACTTCGTTAAAAGGAATAAAGTGTGTACTTTAGGTATTGAGCTAAATACAACAAGACTGGAATGCTTCCTGAGTGACATGATGTTGATGATATCATCCCTTTTCACAGAGTATCCTAAATGAGAAAGGAGGTCTTTGAGAAGACTAGTGCATTAATTTTTATTAGTCTCAGGGGTGTCTATTTGGGAGGGAGCTGAAGAAAAGGTAATGCATAAGAATTTCAAAGCATAATTCATATCAAAGCTGAATTATTCGGATAAGGGAACTTTAAGGATGACAAATGAGAAGCAGATTCTGGAAAACTTCGACATGACCAGAAGTGCAAGAAAGTGAAGCTTCTTCAAGACATGCAGCTGATTCAGAAACTTCGAGATGACTAGAAGTGTATGAAGCCATGACCATCCTTTGAACCATACCTTGTCTCTTTGAATACTTGCATGACTTTTTGACCCTGAAGTATTATTGATTCATACAAGTAAACTAGTAAGTCTTACAGTACAATAACACTTGTAGTAAATTTTCACAAATTTCCTCTCCCATTCCATATAAGCTACGGCATTGGGCAAGCACTCTACCAAACCCATATCAATTTTTATACAACCCATACACACCTATACACATCTATTCTAAGGTATTCTAAGGTGATTCCCCATGCAGTGGCTTACCTTTCAAGTATTTTCAGGAAAAAGCAGATTTTGGTTTTCTAAGTGAAGCTTTTGGTTATTCTAGTCTAAAACAAAACAAAATTTGGGTGTAGCATTTGTTTCTATCATCTTTCATACCTCATAAGTCTACTTACTCTTTATGTTCTTGCAATTTTCATTTATATGCATATGTTAATTCTTTATAGCTTAAATCACCATTTAGGATTATTAACATGTAAAAAGAAGTTTTTATTTATTTTCATCATAATGTACACTTTTATATATCTTATGATATTAATGATATCATGTTAAAGTGGTCACACAAGTTATTTACACTCTTGGTTTGGTATAAATATGATTATGGATAAAACTAGTAAATTAGAGATTTCATAAGTAAAAGTTATGATATTAAATATATCCCATGGATTTGTGAACCTTGGTTTAATTGGACACATGAGGACTACTATGGACAATGGACATTTAATTAAGTATGATTTGTAACTAATATGGATTTATGAGACTTGTGTAAAATACAAAAGTAATAAAGTAAAAGAAAAACCTTAAAAATGGGTCTCAACAAGCTTAAGCCAAACATTCTGTTAATGGCACACCATACCTAGCTTACCTAAGACTAAGACCATCACTTGGACCATGCTTTGACTCCTAGACCATGCCTTACACCATACATGCATCTATACTTAAGAGATGTAACACTTACATACATTACCACTTTGTAAAAATCAAACATAACTTCCTTTTCCTCTCTATATTGCCACGGCAATAAGCAAGCACTCTTCTAAATCCATAGCAATTTTTATACAACCCATACACTTCTATATACACCTATTCTAAGATATACTAAGGCATTTGCAAGCATTGAATCACCATTTCCAAGTATTTCTCAAGTAAAAGAAAGTTAGGGTTTCTATTAAGGAAAGCTAGGGTTACTTAAGTGCAAGCTTGGTTTTGTGGCTAAACAAGGGTTTAGTACTAGCACATCATCATCATCATACCTCATAAGGTCTATTTGAACTCTTTATGTTCTTATAACTTTCATTTTTATGCATATGATTATTCTATTAGCTTAAATCACCATTTAGGATCTTTAACATGTAAAGAGAAGTTTTTATTTGTTGTCATCATAATGTACACATTTATATATCTTATGATGTTATTGACATCATGTTAAAATGGTCACACAAGTAATTTACACTCTTGGTTAAGTATGAAAAGGATTATGGGATAATTAGGGTTTTCATGTTTTCAAAATATGTTTCAAGTTAAAGTTATGGATTTGTGAACAATGGGTAATTCGGACACATGAGGACTTGGTATGGAAAAGGGAAATTAATTTATGTATTAATTAAAATATTTATGTATATGAGAGTGTGGGAAAAATACAAAAGTGGTAAAGTATAAGACAAAGGGTAAAATCGGACTTAACAAAAAAATCAATCAATTTGCGGTCCAAAATTCGAGAAATTTATCATACCATTATACTATTTTTCAATAAGATAATGAAAATTTCTCACGTTTACGAAAAAGTAAGTAATATTGTTTTAAACGGATTTAATAACGAAAAGTTACGTTAAAAAGACGTTTTATACGTTAATAAAAGAAGTGTAAGTAAATTTTTTTTAAAAACATTTTTATAAGAATTATAAACAGATTGGGTTAATATTTTAATAAATAAATAACATTTTTAGGATTCCAAAATGAAAGAATCGTATTTTTTTCAATTAATAACGAAGAGTTCATGAATTTCGCGAAGTTTCGACTAATATAATTTTATTAAAATTTAATTATAAAAGTTACTATTCATGACAGAAAGTTATTTTTTGTATACCTCATAAAAATATAGAAACTTTCAAATACGAGAACGTTTCCTTCGGGGGGGGGGGGGGAAAAAGAATCGTTTAAAAAACGGAGCTATAACGAATAAAATGACATTACGGGTTTACGGACGACGAATATCGATTTTTTTAAAGCTCACGTCTGATGTGAACACGTAATAAGTTATTGTTCACCTGTAGGTCCGATATTCAATAAATGTCCAATTTATGATATCAGTATTAATACGAAAAGATGGACTTAAGACGCGGAGAGATTCGGGCTTAAAAACGCGAATGTTTCGCCAGTTTTATTTTGTTGACGTTTTTAAGCAATGTTTTCAGGAGATCAATAGGCATGGGATGCCAAGGATGCATTGGGTTATATTTTGGATTGCACGCTTAAAGATTTAGGTGCATCATATTTGGGGAAATGTATTGTCAACTTTTGTAATATTCAACAATGAACAAGTAAAGCTATATGCTTTTGTATTAAGTCTTTCAATTAAATCCAATGTATCATTTTAAACGACTTTTTGTGTCGTTCTTATATATCTTGTGCTATTGATCTTGAAGTAACACGCCCCGGACCCTTATTCCGCTGCGACCCAATTTGGGGGTGTTACAGATTGGTATCAAGAGCCAAGGTTATAGAGAACCAGGTCAAAATGTTTTTGCTGGACTATAACCATTTTCAAACATTGCATTCATAAAAAGGGTTTTTATGGGACACACACTAGTTGTTTGCATTAGTTAGTTTTACTAGATGCTTACATGACATACTAGTTGATTGCATTAGTGGGACTAGATGCATTCATAATTGATATACGTGTTTATATTATAGTACGTATATTACTATGAGGGTATATTGTATATATACAAAGATGAGTTTGCATTCTTTCGCACAACTCTACAATTATTTATATAAGGGCTATTTATATAAATAGGGGAATATTTCTTTAGGCAAGGTAGTACGATAAGCTCGTAGGTCCTAAGCGCTACCTAAACATTAAGCTATCGAATATGATACCTTACCATCATTCATTTATGCCATAAGTGCATACTCGTATTTACCATACCAGCCTTATATAATATATTTATATAAGTTAAGTTTTGCTCGCTGCAAGCGGTTATGTTTTCATTATAGACGATTTCCTACACGTCTGTTTATATTAATTCCGAGCCATGGAGATTCCATTGAGCTTCTGATGAGGAGCTAGAGGAACCAATGAAGGATCAGCCTCTATCTGCTGATGCCTCACCTACAGCCCTATCACCAGGCTACATTGTTGACTTCGATCCGGAAGAGGATAAGGAGGACCCTGAGGAGGATCCTGCTGACCATCCTGCCGACGGATGAGACAATTATGATAATGAGTCATCTGATGATGACAACGATGATGATGATGTTAACAATGAACAAGTAAAGCTATATGCTTTTGTATTAAGTCTTTCAATTAAATCCAATGTATCATTTTAAACGACTTTTTGTGTCGTTCTTATATATCTTGTGCTATTGATCTTGAAGTAACACGCCCCGGACCCTTATTCCGCTGCGACCCAATTTGGGGGTGTTACAGATTGGTATCAAGAGCCAAGGTTATAGAGAACCAGGTCAAAATGTTTTTGCTGGACTATAACCATTTTCAAACAACGAATTCATACAACGGGGTTGTACACGGGACATACATATGTGCATACATTCATGCATACACTAGTTGATTGCATTAGTGGGACTAGATGCATTCATAATTGATATACGTGTTTATATTATAGTACGTATATTACTATGAGGGTATATTGTATATATACAAAGATGAGTTTGCATTCTTTCGCACAACTCTACAATTATTTATATAAGGGCTATTTATATAAATAGGGGAATATTTCTTTAGGCAAGGTAGTACGATAAGCTCGTAGGTCCTAAGCGCTACCTAAACATTAAGCTATCGAATATGATACCTTACCATCATTCATTTATGCCATAAGTGCATACTCATATTTACCATACCAGCCTTATATAATATATTTATATAAGTTAAGTTCTGCTCGTTGCAAGCAGTTATGTTTTCATTATCGACGGTTACCTACACATTTGTTTATATTAATTCCGAGCCATAGAGATTCCAGTAAGCTTTTGATGTGGAGCTAGAGGAACCGATGAAGGATCAACCTCTATCTACTGATGCCTCACCCACAGCCCTATCACCAGGCTACATTGCTGACTCCAATCCGGAAGAGGATAAGGAGGACCCTGAGGAGGATCCTGCTGACCATCCTGCCAACGGATGAGACAATTATGATAATAAGTCATCTGATGATGACAACGATGATGATGTTGAGAAGGATGAGGAGGACGAGGAGGAGGAGGAGCACCTAGCTCCGGCCGACCCTTCTACTGTACCTACAGATGATCCTGTCCCCTCAAGCTGAGAATACAGAGGCATTTGAGACTGATGAGTCTACTTCTACATCACCCACCTCTCCACACCATATCATCTTGTCTTTTGAGACCAAATCCCGTATAGTATGGATGTCTATTTAACACCATACTCCACGATCACCATCTGCTAAGGCAGGCATTACCGAGTTTGCTGCTACGCTACCTTCATCATCACCACCACCAGAGAATGTTGAGTCACTTAAAGATAACATAAGAGTCTAGCATCTAGAATCTTGAGAGGCACCCTGGCCATGGACAAATAGATTGTCAGTGTAGCTTATTTTGTATTCCACTAAACTTGAGTAATACTCGGTTGGTAGTGTTAATAAAAAGCTTATACTCTTTTACTCATGTAAAACGATGTATTAAGTATTAACTTACGTTGTTGGTTATGATCATGCTACTGTACGAGGGGGATTTATTTTATGTCATGGTTGCTGTTATCTTATATCTACGCATAACGTGGTCTCACCTTACCTACTTGTTGGGATCACGGAGTGTTATGATTTTCCCTTGAATAAAACTTCATATACATTTTGTTCCCTGTGATTTTCAGGAAACAATGATAACTGTTAATCAAGGGATGAGTGTTGAGGAAATTGAGCGGGTTGTAGCCCAGCGAGTAGCTAATGCTATCGAGGCTATTGCCATTTATGAGACGAAAACCAACATGGCCCGTAAGTCAATAAGCCAGACCGAACAACAAGAATGCAAGTTAGCAGAGAATGCTAACAACAAGAGAAAGTGGGAAGGTAACCACAATGGGCAATGTACTGTAAAGTTCGGGAATTGCAAGAAGGTTGACCACATGACCCAGGATTGTAGGAATCCTGCTGCTGCTAGGAATCAACGAACTCACGCCTGTTATGAGTGTGGAAGTCTGAGACACTTTAAGAGTGAGTGTCCAATAGTGAAGTTCCAGAAACGTGTGGATAAAAAGATCAGCACTCTTGCTGAACGCCAGACTGAGAACAAAAGGAAGTTTGAAAACACTTCCCGAAATAGTCAGAATCAACAACAACAACAAATCAAGAGGCAAGTCGGAGATGAAGCGACTTGAGGACGTATCAATTGTTCAAGACTTTCCCGAAGTATTTCCTGAGGACTTGGCCGGTCCTTCCTCGACTCGACAAGTGGAGTTTCAATTGATTTGGTACTGGTGCTGCACCTGTAGCAACGGGCACCTATCGATTGGCGCTTCCGAGATGAATGAGTTATCTGAGCAACTGAAAAAAAAAACTGTCCTACAAAGGCTTTATAAGACCCAGTTCCTCACCTGGGGGAGCTCCGGTCTTGTTGTCAAAAAAGAAAGACGGATCATCCGAATGTGCATCGATACGAGAATTGAATAAACTAACGGTGAAGAACCGTTACCGCTCCCAAGGACATTGATGATTAATTTGAACAGCTCCAAGGGACGAGTGTTTACTCAAACTCGACCGAAGGTCAGTATCACCCAAATTTTTTTTGAGGGTTCGAAAAGAAGAAACATCCCGAAACCTGCCTTCAGAACTCGTTTACGGCCACTACGAATTTCATAGTTATGCGTTGGTTTGACAAACGCACCTGCCGTATTCCATGGACCTTTTGAAATCGGGTGTGCAAAACCATATCTGGACATATTTCGAATTGTCTTTATTGATGATATTTGATCTATTCCAAGGAACAAAGCAAGACACGAAGAACATCTGAAGATAATATTGGAATTGTTGAAAGAAGGAAGATTTGTATGCCAAGGTTTTCCAAATGTAATTTTGGATTTCCAAGGTACATTCCTCGGTCATGTTGATCGATATGAAGGAATTCCTGTAGATCCAGCCAAGATTAAGCCATAAAGGATTGGGACATCTCCTAAGTCACCAACGGAGATTTCGACAAATTTTTAGATCTTGCTGGATACTATCAGAAGATTTCATTTAAAGGGTTTTCCGAAGATCGCCAAACCAACGACTAAGCTTACTCAAAAGAAAGGGTCAAGTAGTTTGGGGCGAAACTAGAAGCAGTTATCAACTGTTGAAGCTGAAGTTATGCGGTGCACCAATCCATGTATTAACCTCCCTGAAGGAACCGAAGACTTCATCGCAACTGCGATCATCAAGGAAAGGTTTGGGTGCTGTGTTGATGCAAAGAGAAAAAGTGATTTCTTATGCATCACGCCAGTTGAAAATCCATGAGAAAAACTATACCACGCATGATTTGGAACTTGGAGCTGTGGTGTTCGCTCTCAAGATCTGGAGACATTATTTATATGGAACTAAGTGTACGGTGTTCACCGATCACAAGAGTTTGCAACACATTTTAGATCAAAAAGAGTTGAACATGAGGCAACGCCGATGGTTAGAGTTGCTAAGGATTACCGATTCTGCGATATTCGTTATCACCCGGGGAAAGCAAATGTCGTTGCTGATGCTTTGAGCAGAAAAGAACGAGAACCACCGTTGAGAGTTCGAGCTTTGGTTATGACTATTAGTTTGGATCTTCCCAAACAGATCTTAAATGCTCAGACCGAAGCGCGAAGACCAGAGAACATTAAGAATGAAGACGTTGGGGGAATGTTGATTGAAAACGCTAAATTTCCAGAAGCGATTAGAGAACAAAAGTTGGAACCACGTACGGATGGAACCATGTGCCTAAATGGCAGGAGCTGGTTACCTTGTTATGGCGATTTGCGGACTGTGATCATGCACGAGTCCCATAAATCAAAATACTCTATTCATCCGGGTTCCGACAAAATGTACCAAGACATGAAGAAGTTATATTGGTGGCCCAACATGAAAGCCGACATAGCCACTTATGTTAACAAGTGTTTGACCTGTGCTAAGGTCAAGGCCGAACATCAAAGGCCGTCAGGATTGTTGGTACAGCCTAAAATACCCGAATGGAAGTGGGACAACATCACCATGGATTTTGTCACAAAGCTTCCTAAGACGTCTCAAGGCTATGACACAATTTGGGTGATCGTTGACCGACTCACTAAGTCTGCGATCTTCACACCAATGAGAGAGACTGATCCTTTAGATAAACTTGCAAGATTGTACCTAAAGGAGGTAGTCACGAGACATGGAATACCTGTCTCAATCATTTGTGATCGCGACCCGAGATTCGCATCAAATTTCTGGAGGTCACTTCAGAACGCTTTGGGTACAAATTTGGATATGAGTACTGCGTACCATCCACAAACAGACGGGCAAAGCGAGAGGACCATTCAAACTCTCGAGGATATGTTGCGTGCTTGTGCAATCGACTTTGGAAAGGGTTGGGTTAACCATTTGCCATTAGTCGAGTTTTCATACAACAATAGCTATCACGCTAGCATCAAAGCCGCACCATTCGAAGCACTTTATGGTCGAAAGTGTCGTTCACCTGTTTGTTGGACTGAAGTTGGAGAAGCTCAAATACTCGGTCCAGAACTAATTCAAGAGACCACTGAGAAAATCATTCAGATCAAACAAAGGATGCAAGCTGCTCGTGATCGACAGAAGAGTTATGCTGACTTGAAGCGTAAACCCATGGAATTCCAAGTCGGGGACAAAGTCATGCTTAAGGTCTCGCCTTGGAAAGGGGTTGTACGTTTTGGCAAACGGGGGAAGTTGAACCCTAGGTATGTTGGACCTTTTAAGGTGAAAAAAAAATAGGAAAAAAGAGTTGGAGAAGTTGCATACAAGAGCTTTGAACCTCCAGAAGAATTGAGACAGAAGTCCATAATAACATGTTCATGTAATACAAATCTGAAAAAGTGTCAGTGCGACTGAACATTAGCTGTTCCATTGGATGGACTTCATCTCGATGAAAAGCTTTATTTTGTTGAGGAACCATTAGAAGTAGTGGGCCGTGAAGTTAAACGGCTGAAGCAAAGTCGGATCCCATTAGTTAAAGTTCGATGGAACTCCAAGAGAGGTCTTGAGTTCACATGGGAATGTGAAGACCAATTCAAGAAGAAATATCCACACCTCTTCATCGAGACCACATCGTCGTCAAGTGCTGCATTGTGAGCCTTGAGGACAAGGCTCGTTTAACGGGGGAAGTCTATAACACCCTGTGTTTTTAAGTCATTGACGACGTTGATAAATCCGCAATGTACCTTTTGTGTTGTACGCATTTGCTTTAAATCATAAACGTTAAGTCAAATCGCGTACGTCAAAAATTAGCGTTCAATGCAATCGGGCACCAAACAATTAAATATTTACATCAAGCAAGGGTTATATAATTATTTTGAGGATAATTATTAACTTTGTTCATTTTATTTTTATCGGATACGTATAGTGTATACGTTTCGCGATAAATTGCGTTTAGGCACTCCCGGAACCACAAAAACTTTTCTACGCTTCAACAAATACCCACTTTTATACCCAATACACAAAATTACATAAATATATCATGTATATCTTTGTTCCACCGAAAATCATGCATCATATACAAATATATACATGAAAAATAAGATAAGACTTCCATTTGGTCAAAACAACACCATGCTTCATTTATGAGCACCATACTTCATCATGTCTACACCATGCTCATTATGGCACACCATGCCCACCATACTTTGACTCCTAGACCATACCTTGCACCATACCTTGTCCTTTGACTAGACTTACTCTTATATACCATTATTCAAGAAAGATATAACACATAAAACATAAACTCTTTAGCTAAAATTCAACAAACATCCCCTTTTTGGCTCCCCTTTAGCTCCAACGGCATCAAGCATGCATCAAACCAAATCCATAGCACTTTTTAATTCAACCCATCACACTTATACACATCCTTTATAAGTCATCTAAGTGTTTCCAACCATTGAATCACCATTGCAAGTATAATCAAGAAAGCAAGATTAGGGTTTTCTTAAGAAAATAAGGTGGTTTTTCTTTAATTGCAAGCCTTTGGTTTTAAGGCTAAACACGTTTAGCATTTGTTTCTCATCATCATCATTCATCATAAGGTCTACCTTAAACCTTTATGTTCTTAGTTTATGAGTTTTTATATATATGATATGCTATTTAGTGAAATCACCATTAGGAATACTTTTGAACATGAAAAATATAATTTTTCTTGTGATTATGATTTGAACCTTTTTTTCTTCACGATATTATGATATTTGGTAATATCATGCAATAAAGATATATAAGTCTTGTACAATCTTGGTTTAAGTATAAAAAGTTCATATGTAAACTTGTAATTAAAAGTTAAGTAAGAAAGTTTATGATTTCATGTAAAGATAATAACTTGTGATCTTGATGATCTTGGACAAAATGACTTTGATGGGATTATGGACATAATATACATATGATATATGATATATATAAAGTATAAGACTTGTAGTAAAAAGTATAAAGTGGTAAAATATAAAAACAAAGCCAAAAATGAACTTAAGAATGTTAGTTAAACATTCTGTCCCAAAGTGCCTTAAAAATATATTTATTTTATATTTTTATAAGATAATACATTTCACGACGATTCCAAAAAAGTAAGAAACTTGTTAAACGGATTAATAACGAAAAAGTTACGTTAAAAACGAGTTATACGTTAATAAACGAAGTCGTAAGTAAATTTTTATAAAAACATTTTTATAAAATTTATAAACAGCAAGTATTAATATTTTTAATAAATAATACACATTTTTAGGATTCCAAAATGATAAGAATCGTAATTTTTCAATTAATAACGAACGAGTTATGAATTTCGCGAGTTTACGACAAATAATACTTTTATAAAACTATTTTTATAAAAGTTACTATTCATGACAGAAAGTTATATTTTTGTAAACCTCATAAAATTATAGAACTTTCAAAAACGAGAACGTCCTCGAAAGAATCACTAAAAACGGAGCTATAACGAATAAAATACGACATTTACGGGTTTTACGACAACGAATACGATTTTAATAAAAGTCACGTCTGATGTGAACAGTAAAAGTTACTGTTCACCAGAGGGTCAAAATATCGAAAATGTCAAATTATGATAACTCTCTTAATAACAAAAGATACATAAGAAACGCAAGAATCGCTAAAACGCAAAAGTTATGCTAAGTATTTTTACTAACAACGGTAATTATAAAACGTTTTTAACTATTTAAACACAATTTTTACCAAACCATTAGATTGGAGATTGAGCTCAGATAGAATATTATGTTGTTATCAAAGTACTAAATTTCACGGGAGTTTCATAATGAGGCATCTCGGATGCGTTCTGTCGAGTTGTTTTTTTTTTTTTTATTTTTTTTGGGGGGGAAATTTTACGATGTAAAGTGTTCCCTAACCTCCTCGAACTCATGTCATGACTCTTTAATTATGATAGCCCGAACGATAGTACGAGGTAACAACTATAAGATTAAATTTAAGTACTTAGTACTTATCCGACCTATGATAATTTAGGTTGCATTTGATCTTTTACGTGACGCTTTATCTGCGGTATTTGGATTATCTGAACTCAAGGTGAGTTCATAGCCCCACATTTTTACGATTTCAATGATTTATAATTATGGGGTGGAAACATGCTTTATTTTATAATTGGGACGCAAGTATTGATTACCTGCTGCCTAGGATGCCGATAACCCAAGGTTGAGCCCTTTAATCAGAACTGTCATTGATATATGTATTTTGGGAATTACATATGTGAGCGCAATGTTATTAATCAGATCTATTGGGACGATCTCCCCGTTCGGGTGACTTGCTAATCACCCAAAAAAAAAGAACGAACTTTAGCATGTCTAATTTAAGTGGTTTTCGGGTTGAACATCTAATCGGGAATAAATTGCAATATATATGTTTAATTGCAAGAAAGAACGTCGAGCTTCCAGTGTCCATGAGCCCTTTAGTGTAAATGTAATCTAGTTTTTGTGAGAAACTGCATGGTGTTGCATTATCACTAAAAAGTCCTGCTGATCTCCTGCATATTATGATTTATCAAACCTATGAATTCACCAACAATTTTGTTGACGTTTTTAAGCAATGTTTTCAGGAGATCAATAGGCATGGGATGCCAAGGATGCATTGGGTTATATTTTGGATTGCACGCTTAAAGATTTAGGTGCATCATATTTGGGGAAATGTATTGTCAACTTTTGTAATATTCAACAATGGACAAGTAAAGCTATATGCTTTTGTATTAACTCTTTCAATTAAATCCAATGTATCATTTTAAACGACTTTTTGTGTCGTTCTTATATATCTTGTGCTATTGATCTTGAAGTAACACGCCCCGGACCCTTATTCCGCTGCGACCCAATTTGGGGGTGTTACAGTTGTGGATTGAAAACAATTAATGTTCACGAGATTTTACAAATCTTAGATTTAAACCGAGAAAAGAATTGAATCTTTCGCTGGATTTTACAAAATCAAGAAGAAACCATGAAACAATAATTAATTTTGGATGAAATCGTTGTTGTAATTGAAGTACTTGAGATTTTGTTATTGATTTGTAAGCTTAAAAGGACTAACGGTAAAAATTTGGTTGAAAAAGGACTAACGGTGTAATTGTAGTTTCAACTAGAAGGGCTTATAATGCAACAAGGACTAATGGTGAAGTTTTAGTTGAAAGAGAGGGACTGCATGTGACAATATTGAGAACTAATTAATTAAAACAACAAAAATTCCCTCCATAACATCACCATTTTCGTTTTAAAATTTGGAAATAAGACACGATTGAATTTTTGATCTTTTGAACTCGTTCGGTTATCGTCGATGAAATCTGAATATACCACAATGATCGATAAAGGATCACGATCACAACGGTATAAGATATAAGATCCATAATGAATCGACACTCGAAACCGAAAAAGCCA
Source organism: Tanacetum coccineum (assembly GCA_026074375.1). Classification (NCBI taxonomy): domain Eukaryota; kingdom Viridiplantae; phylum Streptophyta; class Magnoliopsida; order Asterales; family Asteraceae; genus Tanacetum; species Tanacetum coccineum. The sequence goes on from BQNB010113945.1 coordinate 16,287, forward strand.
AAAAGAGTTAAAACCTGAGTTGCTAATTCGGTTACTTCAAGAGATGTTGTGAATTTGGTTTGCCTTGAAATTGCTAATTCGGTTGTTGAAGGAGACTGCGAATTCGGTTGAAACACAAAGTTGCTAATTCGGTTAAATGGCAAAATTGCGAATTCGTTTGAGCTTAAACTGCGAGTTCGATGACTTCAAAACTTGTTAGTTCGGTTGATGAAGAAGGGTTACGAATTTGGTCGAGCTTGAATTGCGTATCCGGTGTCCTTGCAATAGTACTGACGTCCTTGTTGTTGTCTTTACTTCTTGCTTGTCTTCAACCTAAGAGTGCCAACAAAAACCAATGTACTATGAAGCTAAAAAATGGGATTTTGGTCTCCTTGTCACAACCGGTGAGGACCACAAAGATAATAAGCAAACCACAAAAAAGCTTTAATAAGCTCTTATACCCACAATAAGCTTTATGAAGCTGTTTTGAACCACAATATAAGCCACAAAATAGCACTTCAAATAAGCCACAAACTAGAACAATAATAAGCTTGAAATATAATCTTTGAAGCCACGTAAATAAACTACAACTTTATAAGAAAAAAACACAACTGAGACGATAAGGTTGTTTCAAAAAGAAAGAAGGAAGAAACTAGGTGATGTCTTTGTTAAGCCAAAACGTACCCTTATTGGTTAACAACACAAAAACAAATGTTTATTCTATGCAAACCAATCTGAAACAAGGAGCACTCTATTTGTACGTGGGCAATGGTGTTCGTGCACAAGTAGAAGCTATTGGAAGTTATGACTTAGTTTTGCCTAATGGCCTTGTGATTTGTTTAGACAATTGTCATTATGCACCTTCTATAACTAGAGGTGTTGTTTTAGTTCACCGTTTGGTAGAAAATGGATTTGTCCAGCGTTTTACGGATTTTAGAATTTCAGTTTCTAAGAATAATGTTCATTATTTTAATGATATTCCCAGTAATGGTATTTATGAAATTGATATGCATGATCTTGTACCAAATGTTAATTCTATTTATAATGTTAGCACTAAAAGAGCCAAACATAATTTGGACTCTACTTATCTATGGCACTGCCGTCTTGCTCATATAAGTAAGAAACGTATTGAAAAGCTGCAACAAGAAGGGCTTTTAAAATCAACAGATGATGAGTCATTTGATCAATGCGTATCTTGTTTATCGGGCAAGATGACAAGGAAATCGTTTCCACATCGTCCCGAAAGGGCGACTGATCTTCTTGGAATAATACATACTGATGTGTGTGGTCCACTTAGACATGTGTCAAGACAAGGTGCTAGCTACTTCATTACATTCACGGATGATTATAGTCGTTATGGTTATGTTTATCTTCTTAAACATAAACATGAGGTCTTTGAAACATTCAAGGTGTTTAAGAATGAAGTGGAAAATCAACTCGGGAAGACAATCAAGGCTCTTCGATCAGATCGAGGTGGCGAATACATAAGCCAAGAGTTTAAAGATTATCTTAAAGCTTGTGGAATTGTCCAACAGCTTACTCCTCCATACACACCACAACACAATGGCGTGTCTGAAAGGAGAAATCGTACTTTGTTAGACATGGTTCGATCTATGATGAATCTTACAACTCTGCCGTTATCCTTTTGGGATTATGCTCTAGAGTCTGCAACACGCATTCTCAATATGGTTCCAACCAAGAAGGTTGATAAGACTCCATATGAATTATGGTATGGAAAAGTTCCAAACTTGTCTTACTTAAAGGTCTGGGGATGTGAGGCGCTTGTGAAGCGGGATACGCCTGACAAACTCCAACAAAGATCTGTTAAGTGTATCTTCATAGGATACCCAAAAGAAACGATAATGGGTTACTATTTTACTTCCCACCTGAAAACAAAATATATGTTGCGAGGTATTCTGAGTTCTTTGAGAAAAAACTTCATACTCCAGAAGCCTAGTGGGAGGGCCCATGAATCTTGAAGAAATTCAAGAGATGAATATAACGATCACCTACTGAAATCACTATAAAAATTTCCTATGGAAGGTTGAAGTTTTGACCACCTCAAGAGGAAGGATTCCGGTCGTACACTCCGAAAGGACCACATCCGAGCTCCAAGATCGTTTATGTCTAAATGTAATAGCGCAGAATAGAGCCTCACAGTCTAAAGGGATCTTATGAACCCACTCGCTATAAAGCCGCGTGTTAGATCTGAAACCTATAAGGTGGAATCAATGCAATGAATGTGGAGATACAATCCATGATGGACAATATGGTATGGGTCCATGGTCGATCTTCATGGACAATATGGTATGGGTCCTGGTCGATCTTCCTCCTAGCTGTAAGACTGTTGGGAGTAAGTGGATTTTTAAGAAAAAGACTCACATGGATGGTATTGTACATACCTATAAAGCTCGTCTTGTAGCAAAGGGTTATACTCAACTCTATGGGGTTGATTATGAAGAAATGCTCTCACCCGTCGCTAACATTAGAGCTATTAGGATTCTCATATCTATAGCAGCATACTATGATTATGAGATATAGAAAATAGATATAAAAACATCCTTCTTAAATGGTCATCTTGATGAAGACATTTATATGGTGCAACCTGAAGGTTTTGTTGATCCTAATCATCCCAGAAAAGTATGCAAGCTTCAAAGATCCATTTATAGTTTTAAGCAAGCATCAAGAAGCTGGAATAAAAGATTTGATAAGGAAATCAAAAGGTTCAGATTTACTCAAAATATTAATAAGCCATGTGTATATCAAAAGGCTAGTGAGAGTAATGTTACATTCCTCATTTTGTATGTTGATGACATAATTATCATGGGAAATCACATACCAAGTTTACAAAGTGTAAAAGATTATCTTGGAAAGTGTTTTGCTATGAAGGATTTAGGGGAAGCAGCATTTATTCTTGGAATCAAAATCTACAAAGATAGGTCAAAGCGATTGATTAGACTTGGTCAAAATGCTTACATTGATAAGATCTTAAAGAGACATAGAATGGATAATCCTAAACGTGGTCATATCCCCATGCAAGAAAGACTTGACTTAAATAAAACACAAGGTGCTTTAACACCTAAAGAGGTGGAGCGTATGCAAAATGTACCTTATGCTTCGGTTGTGGGTTCCATTATGTATGTTGTGAGATACACTAGACCTGATGTTGCGTTCGCGCAAAATATAACAAGCCGGTTTCAACAGAATCCTAGTGAACTTCACTAGACTGCTGTGAAAAATATTCTTAAGTATTTAAGAAATACTAAAGATATGTTTTTGGTTTATGGTGGAAATTTAGAAGCAGAACTTTGAGTTGATTGCTATTGCGATGCTGGATTCGAGACTGATAGAGATGATATAAAATCTCAGACATGATATGTCTTCATTTTGAATGGAAGCCCAATGGACTGAAAAAGCTCCAAGCAAAATACTACTGCAATGTCTGCTACAGAAGCTGAATACATAGCTGCTTTGAAAGCTTCGATGGAAGCTGTTTGGATTAGGAAGTTTATTTCAGGGCTTGGTATAGTACCAACAATAAACGAACCTATTAGAATGTTTTGCGATAATTCAGTCGCACTTCATTTTATTAATGAACCGGGAGTTCAAAAAGGCACCAGACACTACCATAGGAGATATCATTATGTTCGCGAGAGTATTGCACTGGGCGAAATAAGATTCCTTAAAGTTCACACAGATGACAATTTGGCGGATCCTTTTACGAAAGCTTTGTCTAAAGGAAAGCTTACTCAACATGCTAGGAGCATGAGACTTCGTTTAGCTAGTAGTTTCATGTAGATCTGTGTTTAGTATTTGGATAAAGGATATTTGATCAATTTATTTTTTAATAATGATACTTGGTATTTTTGTTATTTTTATCTTAAATTGTGTCCTATATTTGCATGTTTAAATCCATGAATAATAATAGTTATTTTTCTAAATTAATCCGTTGTCGATTAACAATATAGGAATATTGTTAAATTAAGACAATTCTGAGTGATTGGTGATATTGTAGATATTAAGGATGTGTCCACCAAACTCATATGATATTCATAAGATGAATATTGGATTTCCTCAAGAACAAGAATATTACTTTATGGATCGTCGTCATTAATTAAATCTTGTAAGTGATTTTATTTACAAAATCCTTATACTTGAGATGCAAGTAGGTCTTGCATATGTGGATAATCCTTCTTGATCTAGTCTAAGTTATCCTCAAAAATGGATAACTAATAAGGGCTATTTCAGAAGTGATTTTGAAGTATGATGACTTGACACTTGTAGTCAATACAGAATTTGTTCCTTCAATAGTTAAAGAATGATGTCACTGGGCCCCTCGTAGAATTAATCAGATGTGTGTATGGCTGTACCCAAAAACTCGTGTAGATATGCCTTATTGATTTTTGGTAATCTTGATTAGTTACATATACGAGAAACAGAATCGTTAAATAATGGAATGACCTTGATCCATATCCATTTTTAACACGGTATCAAAAACAAAGGGATTGTAAATTCATAAATCATTTGTCCGTGTCTTTATGAAACCACACTCGGATATTTCTGGGAGCATTGGCGTGTTGCTAGACACTTACCAATGTTATTATATAATTTATACATGTCAAAGTGGGAGTTTGAGTTGTTGGTATTTGAACAAGTATAAATTATTGTTTATGTCCGGATATTTATTCGAGCCTAAGGGGACGCACACGTTAATATGTAGAACAATGTTTTAATATATTAATGTAATATATTAATTAGTGTTTAACAAACGATCGTTAAGTGCTTAACGTAAATAAATATTAGTCGTTAAAAGGTTTAAGGGACTAATATGCAAAAACCGAATAAAGGAAGGGTTCGGTTTGACCCTCTTTCCTTTTGTCGGCCGAATACCATCTCCAAGAGGATGTTGGAGACTTTGCTTGCTCACCAAGTTATGAGGAGTATAAAAGGAGGTCTTGGGGTCATTATGTGTTCATAACTTGAAATCTAAAAACCCTAAAAATCCCTTGTGCTCCTTCTTTTGTTCGCCCGATCCTCAAAACCCATCATAGGGTTTCGGTTTTCTTTCTTCCTTCGTTCGATCGAACCGAACACCCTCAAGGGTTTCGGTTTTGTGGTTTAACACCACAAACGTGAAGGTTTTGATTCGTGTGTTGTTTGATTCAAAGACGAAGTGATCGTTTGGTTAAACCACTACTAGTACTAGCATACACTTTGTTGGCTAAGAACATATTGTGTGTGTAAACTTAGAGGGGTTATTCTTTTGATCCTTAGTGATTTTGCGTGGTGGTTATCTATTGCAAGGCGGCGTTTGTTAATAATAAATTTATGGTAAAAGATTAGTCATAATCTTGTATTGATTGTAGAGAAAAAGTGATACAATGAAAATGATGATAGCCAATCCTTTTATACAAGAAAACCCATCAATCAAGCCTAAACATAAGGAATTGATTAAGGAAACTAATAATAGTCAAAGGAATAAAAAAGGAAGAAATATGTCATGGAAAATAAACACGCTTCCTTCTATACTCCCCTTCAAGTTGGCGCATGGAGATTCTGAATGCCCAACTTGTCAAGTAG
>BQNB010113946.1:5957-21845 GCA_026074375.1 Tanacetum coccineum
CCTTGAAGTTTCTGTAAGGAGCAGTGAAAGGAGCTTTATTCCAATCAGTCTTGACAAGTCCACCTTTTGTTGCCCAAGCATCATCATTCCATAAACTCGAATTTATCCTCATCGGTTGATCTTTAGGAAATGGTACTCCAATCGATTCTGCATTCTTAAACTCTCTGATGGGCGTTAAATCAACTGAAAATATGTACATCATACTAAAACATTAGTAACAAAATCAAAAATAATGTTTAGCTAAAAAATAATCAAAAGAGCAAGAAACAATACAACTTACATGATGTGTTTCGGGTTCCAAAGGATGGAATAAGTGTGAAAATCAGCAGTGGGGTCGAAGTGAAAGGAGCTTTACTCCAATCAGTTTTGACGAGTCTACCTCTTGTTGCCCAATCATCAGCATTCCATAAACTCGAATGTATCCTCATCGGCCGATCTTTAGGAAATGGTACTCCAATCGAATATGCATTATTAAACTCTCTGATGGGCGTTCCATCAACTGCAGATCTGAACATCATACAAAAACATTAGTAACAAAATAAAAAAATATGTTTAGCTAAAAAATAATCAAAAGAGAAAGAAAGAATACAACTTACATTATATGTTTCGGGTTCTAAAGGATGGAATAAGTGTGAATATCAGCAATCGTGTCGAACCACAAGTAAAATTGTTGCTCCCTATTGCCTTTTCCTCAGCTAAACACATTATTTACATCTCAAGACCTGATTATATGTGAGACATAACTGCAATTTGACAATAAATATCGTTCTTGGCAAACAAAAAATAAGAACACAAGACAAGAATAATTAAAATTCATAACGCTCAAGCCTCACCTCAAAGTACGTCTCACTACAGAATCATGATTGTCACCATTACGGGACATGGAGCACAAGCACCTCTGCGAGAACAAAACTAAGTCAATCATAGTATAAGATCCTAATTTCAACTTAACATATAAGAATGGAAAAAAAAGTAGAAGAGGAGTTTAGATACATTAGCTGGATAAAGATAGCTCGAGTATTAATCAACCTTAGAATTAGTCTTGATCAACGGCTACTCAAAATCACGTATTCCGCTATTAACAACCATCACCGGAATATACTCATCCTCATCGTATATTTCTAATTATGTAGCTTCCTGTAACACATAAATTTATTCTTAATTAGCAAATTTGTTCTTGAAAATTATTTTTATGTTCATTGTCCAACTTCAAAGATTACCTGAAAGCGTTACGAATCTTGAATTTAGTTAGAATGGTTTAGAGCGTGTTGTTTGGGGCTAGTATATTCTGGTTCAATTCACTAAAGGTCGCACCTAATAAGTCTCTTCTTCTCAGAGATACATCCCAACTCAGTACGAGTAACACACACAGTAGCCAAACTAACACGAATAGGCCTCTCATTCAGTTCATTTTTATGCCATTACCACGGCCCTCGATCTTAGTAATCATCGTTCGCATCTTGTACATGTAGAAGGCATCATCACTGTTGCTCGCTCTAATGTTTTGCAACGCCATGATTGGTTAAGTATCAGATCAACGGAATAATAGAGGTTGAATTAAAAAAAATTGTGAACGAAAAGAACGCTCAGCAGTAGAGACAGAAGGTTACTGCAAGTTGCAACCAGAAAAATCAATATATTCCTGAAATGGCGCTCGATGCATACAAATTTTTTTTCATGTTTTTAAATATAGGACAATACTCGCCAGTAAACCGATACACCCTAGGTGGATAATGGTCTTCTCGGGCATAAAAGACACTTTTAACTGCTCACAGCGCCAATTTGCAATTTGCAAAGAGCACGTAACCTTCAAAAATCGCAAATGCAAAATTAGTATCCAAATATACAATCCAGTATCATATACAGGTACTGGAATCCACAACAATTATTGCTATAATTGTAACATGCAATCTTGAAAGCAAATATCCGCTAAAACAATACAATAGAGAAAAATTTAAAGCAATTGATGACGCATAACAGTTGATGCTAAATTCTAGGTACCTAAATTAATAAAACAATCAAATTACAATACTACACAACAAATAAACAGTTTCTTTGGCAAAGGAGATGCATGCCTCCAAATCTACCAAATAACACATAGATACGTAGAATGCGTGCATACTGGAATCTAACAGACTGCGTAGCTGGAAGCCATATTGGACCACAACTGGTAGTTTTTAAGGTTTAAAAAGGATCACACAGTGACACTTGGAGTTGCAGCTTTAGACCAATTTGTGAGCTGTAAACTATATGTCTTCGTAGCTTTATTTTTGCATAGTATCTCATTCTAATTAGGCTAACTTGTGAGCCACACATAGAAGGCTCTACACCAATGATCCATACCTGTAGTACAGTACAAGCATTTTTAGTGAGTCAAAATATATTTATGAAACCACAGAAAATAGGCTTAGATGACATCTGAAAGACAGTATAATGATTTCTGGATTAAAACATTCGTCAAAATTATGTCATGAGTTTTTAAAAACAAAATTTAAGGTAAAGGCAAACAATTAGGAAGGTATGCTGTCAATTAAACCATGAACCTCAAGTACTGGCCATTAAGTCTACTTATCATGCACTACAACATTAACCGTTATCCCCAGCGACATTTTGGGGGATTCCCGGGCGACTTGTCGCTGGGGATACCTTTCCCTGGCGACTTGTCGCTGGGGAATGTTCGCTGGGGAACGTTCGCTAGGGATACGTTCCCCAGCGACAAGGTGTGTCCCACATATTTTTTAGTCAAGTAATTAGTGCCACCGTGGCATATATTCCCCGGCGACATGTCGCTGAGGATTCTCCTAGTTAAAATTAAGTAATTACGACACTTAATTAAGCGATTAGTTAATTGGGAATTATCCCCGGCGACAAGTCGCTGGGGATAGTGTTCTTTATACTTTGACTTGTCAACGTATAAGAAATTTTTTTTAATACTATCCCCGGCGACATGTCGCCGGGGAATAGTCTGCATTTTTTTTATAAAGCTATATTTTCTAAATACCATCCCCGGCGACATGTCGCCGGGGAATAGTCTACATTTTTTTAAAATGCAGCCTGCACAGCAGGCGATTTCTAGATTTTTTCCGGAAAAAATCTACCAAACATCAAACCTGTACCAAAACCTGTATAAACTCATCACAACTTGTACCAAAACACAATACAATATAACGGATCAACGCAATACAAATACATCACAACTTGTACCAAAACCAAAACATAATAAAGCTAAATCGTCCAAAATCCGAATAAGTCTACAAAACGTTGCTTCCTAGTCATAAACGGGGCTTACAAGTCAATATTCAACATGATAGGATAGGGAAACAAGTGTTTACATACAGGTCGCCAAGATGAACATAAAGTAACAATGTAGCATACTAACCCATATATAACACAACTAACTATCGCCATCGCCATCCTCATCCTCGTCCTCCTGATCGTCGGCACTCTCCTCGTCGTCCCCGCACCCGCCACTCCCGCTGGCACCACCCGACTCAAACTGTGAAAACATATCTGAGTACTTTGAGTCACTTTTGAAAAGACTCATCATGAAGTCCACCTTTTTGTGTAGGCTGTTGAGCGTGCTTTCAGACGCGGGCGTACTTGGGCCGGCTGTGGCCCGTGCTGGCAATACCCTACCAACACCGGGAATGTGCCCTCGCTGCTTACCCCTTCTAGCCAAGCGATTGATCTCATCATCAGTGTAGGTGCCCGTAGCCTCCAGCCTCCTCATCTCCTCCTATGTAGTGACAAAAACACAAGATAGTTAATGTATTAGTCGGGTTGCTACATTAATTCTCGATAATTCATTAAAGTGTGTTTTGAAACAAAACTTACGTATATACGTCGGTCCTCATCCCGAAGGAATTCCCCGTTAACAGTGTGTGCCACGAAGAAGGTGTCAATGAGCGACGGGTACTCCTGAGTGGCTGAGCTCTGCCTCTGTACATACACACGCATATAAGATGAAACAAATTAAAGACGACAAATCACAACACACCAAAGCATATAATCAGATATATATGTATATATGTATGTAAAATAATTATAATGTTTATTACCATCTCATCTTGAAGGCGAGCAAGCGACCGGGATCCCTGTCGAGATATGACCGTGCTCTTTGCCTGGTTTTGCCAATTTTGAGCGGCTCGGGCAATGTTCCTGGGATCATTCCAAAACTGAATATACTTATCCCACTCTTCTGCCGTAATGTCCTCAGGACGTGCCCGCCTGATCTTCTCCACATTGTAAGTCCCGATCGTGGGGTCTATAACCTAATGCTGGGCCTTGAAAGCAGCCTTGTTGGTATTATACGCTTTTTGCAAGTGCTGCTGGATGTCGGCGTTGATCTCTGTCAAGTCAGGGGATTCCATGCGCGGCCTCAGATCAAACTAGATCTGCAATCATATACAACAAAACGAAGACAGAGTTAGAGATATAATTTATATATTTATTTAAATTTGTTTATTTATTTATATGATATAAATAAATAAACGAATTTAGATAAATATACACAATTAAATAAATGAACACGATAATAAAATAAACATAAAAGGATAACTAACCCCAATATCTGTAATGAGCGCCGCCTTTCGCTCCTTTGGGACCTTCAGCCAAGAAGGGTAGTACAAAGGCACACCCCTAATGACCTCCCCAATGTATCTAGACCAATGAGCCGCATGGTCACCGAGAGGCATAAGGGTTTGTTTGTCACATAGCTCAAACCGGATTGGGACGGGGCATTTTTTATCCGTGATTTCCTTTAAGGAGAGGTTTCGGGTCTTGTCGCGAATATTCAGCCTGCCCGCTGCCCTACTGCCCAAATTGGGCTTTCGTTCACCTTTGCTTGCAAAATCAAGTGAGTGATAAAGTCATAAAAATTCAAGGCAAGCAAGTTCAATATATGTATTAAATTTATGCTTGTATTACAATAATCCAGAAATTCTTACCTCGGTTAGCAAAGCAACCCATGCAACCAGTGGGTACATGGTGTGGAGGGGGACGATCCTCACCGCCACCGTCACCGCCGTGGGACCGAGTAACATCTGCTGACATCTGTACAAGTACAATTAGCATAACATATAGAAATTCATGAACAAAATAATATAAGCATGCACACATCACAATACATACATATCCAAATAAACATACACATTTAAACAATTCACAACAATTTCATTCATTCAAATATATAAGTGTCTTTTGCAAGTTACAACTCAAGATCAATCTTCTTCTTCACTAAAATATACTTTGTCAACACCATCATCATCAACATTGACGAGGTCTTCATCATCAGAATCTGCTAAATCATGAGGAAGGGGGTCTTCATCATCAATAATATCATCGTCTTCATCAACAACATCAATGATATCTGGTGGTGCGTCAACCTCCGTTGGTTGACCATCTATATGCAAGGTCGCATTATCCAAGTCATTCAAACTAGTAGAAAGTGGGAGATTAGACGAGTTGTCAAAATATATAATATCAGGATCGTCCCCTACCATGATGACACCCCCGTCGGAAAACTTTTTATGATTAACATGTTTGACGACCTTCCAGTAGGGTTTGGCCTTATCTTCAAGGTAGAAGACTTGTTTGACTTGTGCTACGAGAATGTATTGATCATTTTTAAATGCCTCACCTCTTGTGTTGATTTGTGTCATGTTGTTTCTAAGGATAAGACATTTGACTTTACGTCCTTGGTTGCGAGTGTCTAACCACTTAACTCGGAACAACACAACTTTGAACAACAAATACTTAAACTCAAGGATTTCTTGAAGCTGACCATAATACATTTCTCCGTCAGGGCCAGGTGAACAAATGCCGCTGTTTTGAGTTATGTGACGTTCATCGCGGCTATGCACGACATACCTTACACCGTCGACTACGCAAGAGTTTATTAAGATTGGAGTCCATGTTAGTCCACATGCCAAAGCGAATAACTCGCTAGTGGTTGTGCTAACCTCTGGGTCTTTGTCATTGTCTACGTGACGTTGACGGATCTATGAAGAAGATAGGATTAGATAGAGAACACAAAATATGATATTGTTATTTTTACAGTTAAGTACACAAAATAAGTCTAAGTTTACCTGCGACCCAAACCAGTCGGGGAATTCTTCTTTCATGTCTTTGTTAGGAAATAAACTGAAAAACGTTCATGGTATTAGAATAAGTCGTCGAAATGATAAGTTAAGAAAAAGAAGTTTCAAAATAAAAAAACGCGTACCTCTTGAACTGGGACCGGTACGTGTCGATCTCAGGACTGTTGTGAAGTACATACCATTTCACTTTCTTCAACTCTTGGGCATCAAACCGAATAACCGACCGTAAACCAATCGATTTACATACCGATCGGAACACCTGAAACTGACACGTTGGGGGAGGGGGATCCACATTACGGTCGGGACGATTAAATTTCGTGGTAACATCCCGAAAATAATGAGAACTGAAAGTCAATGCTTCTTCTGCAACATAACCCTCCGCAATCGAACCTTCCGGCTTAGCTTTATTTCGTACATAACCTTTTAGCTTCTTCATGTATCTTTCAAATGGAAACATCCACCGGGGGCGAATAGGCCCGCCTTCAAGAGCCTCTAGAGGTAAATGGATAACCAAGTGAATCATAATGTCAAAGAAAGCAGGAGGATATATGAGCTCGAGATTGCACAGAATATCGACCACCTTGCTCTGAGCTTTCAACATGTCATCCTCCATCAAAGTTGCAGAGCAGATTTGCTTAAAGAATGAACATAGCTCGATTATTGGTTTTGCAACCTCATCGGGCAAGTATTGCTGAAGTCCGTAAGGAAGTAAACGTTGCATCATTATATGACAGTCATGAGACTTCAGGCCTGTTATATTGGTATCATTATCGGTCACTTTGTGCTTGAAGTTGGATCCGAACCCATCTGGTAGTTTAACTCCTTTGATGAACTGACAAAACTTTTTTCTGTTCTCTGGTGTGAACTAGAGTGAACCGAACGAGTGGTTTTTTTTTTTTCTTTTGGAGTCGAACTAGAGTGAACCGAACGAGTCATTCTCTTGTTTGAACCGAACGAGATTATTTCTTTGAGGACCGAACTAGAAGATTGTTTAAAGGACCGAACTAGTTTATTCTTTCAAGGGCCGAACGAGTGATTTTTCCTGTTTGGACCGAACGAGTGAATTTCATTGAGGACCGAACTAGCATCTTGATTTAGGACCGAACTAGATTGGACCGAACGAGTCTCTTTGCTCAAGGACCGAACGAGCAAATCTACAAGGACCGAACTAGATAGGACCGAACTAGTAACCTCATTGAGAACCGAACCAGTGAACCGAACTAGCAGAGGACCGAACAAGCAAATTTTATTTTTACGGTTTCTTCTTGATTTTGTAAAATCCCGCGAAAGATACAATTCTTTTCTCGGTTTAAATCAAAGATTTGTAAAATCCCGTAAACGTTAATCAATTTCAAATCCACAACAACAATCACTTTACCTACTTAAGATCCGATATCCATTCACAACATCAAAATGTCAAATTCAAATACCAATTTGCAAACTCAATCATCGAATGCTCTTCATAATGCTATCATGGAAGCGGGTAGCAAAGATCGTCCACCAATGTTAGCACCGGGTAATTACGTTCAGTGGAAATCCAGAATCAAGAGATACATTGACACCAAACCTAACAGTGAACTCATCCACTATAGTCTCCAAAATCCACCATACATATATCAATGGGCTGAGAAAACAGTTCCAGCTGCTGAAGGTAGTTCTGAAACAACCACAGAAAGGTATATGGAGAACTATAAGAATGTTTCACAAGACATACGAGATCAACTGAATGCTGAAGCCGAAGCCGTTCAGATCATTCTCACAGGGAATAAGATAACAATATCTACTTGCCACAAGATTTGATGCATGTCCGAATGCAGAGAAATTGGAAAGCCATTGAAAGGTTGAAACAAGGTGAATCAAATAATGATCAGACTTGAAACCAATTAATTGGGAGTTTGGAAAATTCACACACGAGATGGTGAATCACTTGAATCGTATTACTCACGGTATTACAAGATGGATTGAATGAGCATGTCCAAACAGTGTAATGTTACTAATCATACAAGTAATGTCCAGTTCTTACTTCAACTACAACCCGAATGGCAAAGGTTTGTGACACTTGTTAGCAGAGTCAAGAGCTGAAGACCAGTCTCCTATCACAAGCGTATGACATTCTGAAGGCACCACCAAAATGAAGTCAATGAATCAACTGAAAGACTACACGTCCTGCTAATCCACTTGCACTTGTTGCTCCTACGAAAAACAACCAGTATTACCATCATCAAAACCATCCTATCAAAACACTCATATTCTCCACCAATCGCAACAGTCCACAAGAAAACAGAGGAAAAGCAATTGTTACCTCTTCTGCTCCTACTTATGATCCAGAACCTGCTACGGTTACTGAAGATGAGGAAATGTCAAAGGAAAAGGAGATTGACAAACTCATGGCTTTAATTTCTCTCTCGTTCAAGAAAATCTACAAACCTACCAACAACAACCTTCGAACTTCATCAAACACCAGTAGAGCTAATCAAGATAATTCTCCAAGAATCAACAAAGGAACTGGGTATGATAATCAGAGGGCAGTTAATGTTGCTGGGGCTAGGGAAAATGTAGGTACTCCGGTTGTGCAGAAGTCTGGGATTCAGTGTTATAACTGCAAGGAATATGGGCATGTATCAAGGGAAAAGACAAAACTGAAACGAGTAAAGCTGCAGCTTATCACAAGGAAAAAAATGATTATTGAGTAGAACAAGAGGAACTGGGTTCAGTTGAATGCAGACAAGCAGATTGGAAGGAAGATACAGCTGATAGTCTGATGATCAGGAATTGGAAGCACATTATATGTACATGGCACAACTCACGAGGTTACACCAAGATCCAGTGACAATTTCAGGACCACATCTTGATGATGAGCCAACGCATAAGGTACAAAACACTAAGACAACTAAATGTGTTTAGCCATGGAAAAATGAACATCCAGACAACCTGAATCAGTAAAGACATATATCTGACGAACAAGGTGACTCAATATCACTATTGAATCATCGGATATATGTTATGATAGAGCTCAGATACCATGATGAAACTGTATGCTCATTGATCAAGAACGTGAAATTGGCTTGCTTCTTTAATTCAGAAACTAAAATGTAGAAATTATGACAGCAGAAAACCACAAAAATAAATTTTTGAATCATCAACAAGGAGTTAAGTTAATAAATTGAAAGGTGAAATTGAGGATTTTCAAAACTAAAAAACAAGTTTATGAATCTTCAAATAAACATTTCAAAGAAGCAAACAATAGAACTGTCCAAGACTAATCATTGATGTATCAAAGACCTTAAGACGTACCAAGCGGAACTTATAGTATAAGGATGAGAAATTAGCGTCGAAGGTGGAAATTGATTGTGCAAAAAGCAAAAGGGATTTAATGTCATACAAAATCGATTTTGAAAAATCATCTAATGCATATACTCAACAGATAAATGATTTAAATCAAACGATCTCGATAATGAAAAAGGAGCTTTGTGCACATCCAAGAAACCACTCCATACAGTCACAAGCAAAAAGAGGCACGATTAAGCTTTACAAACTCGTGAAGACAAGGAACTCTGATAAAGTCTTTGCTTAAGAAAACAAAGTCAAGGTTTTTGGAATGATAAATGTATAAAAAACCGCCAATCAGTTCAAACAATGAATATGCTTAATCGGAATTGTAGAACGAGTTTTTGCAAAACTAGGTTCCTCAAGAAAGCTCCAAGAGCGATACCTCGTCTGTATGATATAGGTTGCAACAAATGATAATCTTGCGTTGATGTTAGCCCCTGATTCTGACGAAACTAGTCGTCTTGATAAAGAATGTCCGTCAAAATTAGCGCTTTAATCAGACCTTTGATTATGCTCATTGAATAATCTTATGATTGGTTCAATCCACAACGGGAAAAAGTTGGCTGAACAACACCATTTTCCAAAAACGTCAAAGATTGTATTACATCTCTTATAAGGAATTATCCAAAGATCTTTTCGTAACAATCAACTTTGTTGAAAACGAATGGATGAACCATTCCTTGGGGATCAAAAGTGTAAAAGCCTAAAGACTTTTTAAGGTTAAAAAGAGTGTTGACACGATGTTTTGAGATGGAGTGGAACGTTCAACAAACAATTCCAGCAAAGAACATATTTTGGTAACATCGCATCCTTTTCATTCAAAACACAATAGAAGGAAATTTTTGCCACCCAAATTAGCAAACTGAATGCGGACTTAGAACAATTTCACTTTGTGTTTGAAAGAGGAAATGTTGCTGATTTTGAGATACATTTATTCTTTTGAACATGAAGTAGACCACTCTCAAATCTCAACTGGAAACCTTAAAAAACACAGTTTTTGAATAAAACGACCGACTTTCAAGGGAATATTTACTAATGCTGATCACATAATGCAATACTTTGGTATAATACACTGATTTAATGAATTTACCTGATTTGCAATGTGATTACGCAGAAACCTGGAAAAATGTGAACATCTTGGAAAAAGAGCTTTCAAAGAGTAAAACAATGTTTTTTTCAAAGAATTTTGAATCTCTTCAAAACATGCGATTTAATTCTTGAACTTGATTTACAACCATTAAAGAAAAAGAAAAAAACAAACAAATCTTTCCAAAGAAAATCAGTCAAACGTATTCTGAAAGAACGTGAACAATATTTGAAATTCAATGAACTTTTTTTTATTTGAAAGCTCAATTACAAGACAAAGGAATTGCAATAAGTGAGTTGAAAAAACTCATAGAAAAGATGAAAGGAAAATCTGTGGAAACTAAGTTTGAAAAATCATCGGTTATTCGACAACCGAATGCTTTTAAAAGCAAGACAATCCATGTTAGGTAAACCAACTATATTTTCAGATTCTCTTGCAAAGAAAGCTTTCTCAAAGTCAAGACTGTTACCACACAAAATGTGTCCAAAATGATTTTCCAAACCAGAACTGCCACAGATTCTTGTGCCTCATAATAGTTGCCAATTGTCAAGAACATAAATGTGATCGCACCAGGAATGTATAAAGTGCACACAAAGCCTAATCAAACTAGAACACCTTAGTTGCATCAAGACATTAGGAAACCTAACAAACGTGTGTCTTTCTCTACAGGAGTAATTCCCAATACTAGTGTTAGCAGACCACAGCTTAAGAGCAATCATCTAGAAGATAGAGTCATGTCTAACAATAGTCAAGGGAAGAAGCAAGAAGTAGAAACCACGTAGAGTTTAGTATTCAAATAATCAAACGATTGTAAACTGCTGTAATGACAGTTTGAATGCTCAGACCTCGAATGTTAACTTGTCCTGTGTTACTTGTGAAAGTGTGTCTGAATGACAGTCATTGATTTGTGAGTTACTACAATTTATAAATGGCGTGAACTCTAGATCAGACAACCAATGGCTGAGCCTGTACGCACTACAAATCCCAACATAATAGAACCAACTTGTTGCAACATCCAGTAAGAAAACCGGTTGCCACAGACTCCACTGTCAAGAAATCCTAGAAACATAACTAGGAAGTATATATGACAAGTTAGTAAACATGCAGTTGGTGTGTTAGACCTAAGTATACACCATCGGGATACAAATGGAAACCTAATCTCAAAAAGACATGTATAACCTAAACGTTTAGTAATGCCTCTAGGAAATACATCTAGAACTGCTAATATTATGAACATAAGAGTCCTGAGGTGTTTCCACTGTGCCAATACTCCATTGTCTTCATAATTCTTTTTGCAGCTCGTCGCGATAACTCTATTCACGTAACTCTGTGTGCTCAAGCACATACCGGAAATCTCAACCTTCTAACTAATTTTATGGAGAGAAATTTCTGGAACGGTGAAGTATTTTGAAATAGATCAAATTGCACAATTCATGGTTATGAGATCTGTGTTCAAGGTGCAATTACGATCAAACGGGTTTTCATTACGTCAAGGCTAATCACAATTTATTCTCCGTTGGTCAATTCTATGATGCGGATTTGGAAGTTGCTTTTCGGAAGTCTACATGTTACATTCGTGATTTGAAGGAAAATGATCTTCTCACATGTTCTCGTGCACGAAATTTGTATCCATTACTCTTCAGATCAACTTCTCCCAACCAATTTGCTTAATGGCTAAAGCAACATCGTCTCAAGCATGGTTATGGCATCGTCGTCTATCTCATTTAAACTTCGACACCATCAACCTTGTCATTCCAAATGATTAATTATTGTGAATGTCCAAAATTGAAATTCGTCAAAGATCATCTGTGTTCTTCTTGTGAGTTGGGGAAAGCAAAAAGAAAGTCTTTTCACACTAAGACTACCCCGAGCTCTAAAAGACGGTTACAACTTCTACACATGGACTTATGTGGTCCAATGCGGGTAGAAAGCTTTAATGGAAAGAAATATGTTCTTGTAATTGTTGATGACTACTCCCGATATACTTGGACCCACTTCTTGAGGTCCAAAGACGAAACACCTGGAGTTCTCATTGATTTCCTCACACTTGTCCAAAGAGGACTTCATGCTCAAGTGACAACAGTTCGAACTGACAAAGGCACGGAATTTCTTAATAAATCTCTTCATGCATACTTTGCAAAAGAGGGAATAAGACACGAAACGTCAACTGCTCGAACACCTGAACAAAACGGCGTTGTCGAAAGACGGAACCGTACTCTTGTTGAGGCTGCTCGAACAATGCTAAGCGCCGCTAAAGTTCCTTTGTTCTTCTGGGCTGAAGCAATTGCAACAGCATGTTTTAACGCAAACCGTTCACTTGTATTCCTCTCGAACATGAAAAACACCTTATCATCACATCAATCCACGAAAACCGTCAGTCCCAAGTTCTTTTACATCTTTGTTTCTCTATGCTACACATCAGAGATGTGAAAATCTTTGATAAAATGAAATGAAAAGTATGCATGTATTTTGTTGGTGTATTCTACTCATACAAAGGCTTACAGGTATTTAACAAGAAACGAAGAATGATAGTTGAAACAATTCATGTTAACTTTGACGAATTGCCTCAAATGGCGTCAATCGACTCAGTTCTGACCCCGACCTCAATGTTTTCAACGACGTACTTGAACAAGACCAGTTTAATGTCCCGACCACAAAGTCCAAGAAAAATGTTCCTACAAGTTGCTGAGACATAACAACGTCAAATGAGCTGAAGTGCTATATAGTCCGATGATCCAGTGAATTACTCAATGGAAATTCTCCTGTTGTGTCAAAGTCTTCCGCTGTACATGCTGCTGATAATCCCGATAAACGTCAACAACATAACACAACTCACACTTCTACAACAACCGATGTTGCAGATCTACCTCCATTGAACATTCATTCAACACATCAAACTCCAACTCAAGTACCAACTGTCACTGCACATGAGAACATTATTCAAGCAGAAACCAATACAGAAAATGCACAATTTGACGACGATGAATTTATCAACATCTCAATCACCGTCAAGATCAAGGGGAGACATCGTCTCGTCATGTTGATACGTCAAACATGCATACTTTCTATCAACACCATCCTTCCGCACAACGTTGGACAAAAGATCATCCATTAGAACAAGTCATTGGAAATCCGTCTGAATCAGTAAGAACAAGACGTCAGCTAGAAACAGATGGCGAGATGTGTATGTTCGCACTCACCGTGAGTCGAACCGAACCAAAGAACATCAAAGAAGCCATGGCTGATTTCGCATGGATGAATACTGCAAGGAAGAACTTCATCAGTTTTGATCGATTAGATGTATGGGAATTAGTCGACAGACCACTTTGCAAGAATGTCATTAACTTAAAATGGCTCTGGAAAAACAAACGTGATGAGGAAAATACTATCATTCGCAACAAATCTCGTCTTGTGGCTAAGGGATATGCTCAAAAGGAAGGAATTGATTTCGAAGAGTCATTTGCACCAGTTGCTCGGTTGGAAGCTGTCCGGTTATTCATTGCGTATGCTGCACACAAATCATTTCCAGTATATCAGATGGACGTCAAGACAGCATTTCTTTATGGACCTCTGAAGGAAGAAGTGTAAGTAAACCAGTCAGATAGATTCGTAGACCCATATCATCTTGACCAGGTCTATCGTCTAAAGAAGGCATTATATAGACTCAAACAAGCTCTAAGAGTGTGGTACGACAAACTCTCCAACTTCCTGGTATCCAAAGGATTCTCAAAAGGTTCTATTGATCCAACTCTGTTCATAACTAAACATAGGGAATACATATTGCTTGTGCAAATTTACATTGATGACATTATTTTTAGTTCTATAAACCCAAAACTTTCAAAAAGGTTTGAAAAATTAATGCACAGCAAGTTTGAAATTTCTATGATGGGGGAGCTAAAATTCTTTTTAGGAATTCAGATCCACCAATCCCCACGTGGTATCTTTATAAACCAAGCTAAGTATGCTCAAGAGATACTTAAAAAGCATGGTATGACCTCATGTGATAGCATTGGTACTCCAATGGCTACAAAATCCCTAGATGCTGACTTGAACAGTACACATGTTGACCAAATAAAATATCGTAGCATGGTCGGAGCACTCATGTATTTAACAGCAAGCAGACCGGATATTGTTCATGCAACATGTTACTGTGCTCGTTACCAAGCGCGGCCGACTAAGAAACATCTCACTGCAGTTAAAAGGATCTTTCGGTACCTAAAAGATACCATTAACATGGGTCTATGGTATCCTAAGGACACCAATTTCAAACTAACAGCTTTTTCATATTCGGATCATGCGGGATGTCTAAACTTAAGAAAAAGTACATCTGGTGGCATACAATTTCTAGGTGGTGATAAGTTAGTCAGCTGGTCGTCTAAAAAGCAGGACTGCACTTCAATGTCTTCAGCAGAAGCTGAGTATGTGTCTTTATCTGCGTGTTGCGCTCAAGTTCTATGGTTAAGAACTCAGCTCACAGATTATGGCTTTCACTTTGATAAAATACCTATGTATTATGACTCAAAGGCAGCCATAGCCATCTCGTGCAATCCAGGCCAGCATTCTCGTACCAAGCACATCGATGTCAGATTTCACTTCATAAAGGAACAGGTTGAAAAGGGTATTGTTGAATTATTCTTTGTCGAAACTGAATACCAGTTAGCTGACCTGTTTACTAAAGCTCTGTCAGAAGATAGGTTTAAGTATCTCATCAGACGACTCGGTATGAGATGTTTGACTCCAGAAGAACTGGAGGTTCTGGCAATCGAATCTGATTGATCTATCAAACATCGAACGTGTACATATTTTTATTTTTATTTTTATTTTGATTTATAAATATTTTTCAAAAAGAAAATACAAAAATATAAAACCAACAAAAAGAAAATAGAAAAATATAAAATCTATAAAAACGAAATATAAAATAAGAAAATTTCAAAAATACCAAAAAGAATCTTCTCGACATGTTTCTTGGAATCGATAACATTTACGTACCTAGAAATGTTGATTAACATCGACACGGGCATGTAAATGAAGTTCGAGCAAGAGTTTCAAATGCTTTCAAAACATGTCATTTCTAAATCTTTCTCTATGACTTATGTACACATCAGTACATAAATCGGACCCGAATGTAATAGGGAAGTGTACGCTTCAGTACGCTTACTTTAAAAATAGAAGAAAAGTCTTCTATCATGTTTTTATAAATCGTTGAACACAATTTTTCAAAAAGAACTTTCAATGTCAAATTGTCTACAATATAATTTGTGGTATTTTTCCATAAAAAGTGGTATTTGTTAAAATTATGTTAGCCTCAATTTATTGAGTCAAACAAGGAAGCTCGGTCACTCTACGATGGAGCTTCGGTCTTTAATTAGTTAA